>JAQQSO010008056.1:0-10221 GCA_028658305.1 Pachyuromys duprasi
CTGGTGCAGGGATGTTTGTCTTGAAGGGGAGTGCTAGGGTGTGTAGCTTTTTGGGATATGTGGCTTGGGAGCAAGCATAGGAGGGGATGCTAATGCTATTACAGTTAGCAGGCACTGATTGAGGGCATAATGCGCCAGTGTACGTTTCCTGAATACATGGTGGTCTACAATCTGTGGCAGGGTCAGTAGGCTGGACTCTGAGTTCTGTGACTGCGGGCAAGATGCATACTCTATTGTAGGTTCTGTGAATCTGGCCCTGAGTTCTGTGCTGGAAGCTGTGAGACTGGCAGGCTGCACTCTGCTCCCTGAGTTGGGAAGCGCTATCTGCTTCCTCAGCCGCTACCCCCTCAGACAAGGCTGTGGGGGAATGCCGGAGATCTGTGCTTGGAACATGCATCACTGTGCTCCTTTCAAGTTGCTGTGTGCACTGGGGGCTGCCTCCTCTGCTTCAATGCTGGTTGGGGTACCTCTGCTGCTGCCTTCCTGCTCACTGCAATATCTCCCCTGCTTCCTCTGCTGCAGGCTTGGCTACATCCACCTCTGCTTCAGCCCGTTATGGGCTAGTGCCCAGGAATCGATTCCCCAGGAGAAGTCCATGAGATGTCCGCAGTTGACCTCTGTCCTATTGGATTCAGGTCAGGTCTTGTCCCCCTTCTCCCCGGGCTCCTAGTATGGTTGTTTTGGGTTCCACAGCCCCTTGATTCACCAATTCCGAGTCCTTCCCTGTGGGAGTTTTCTCCTGACAGGGAAACCCAGGCTCTGGTGCTCTTGGTCACACAGATCTGTCTGTGACGAGTAGTGTGTGGGCAGCATGTCTCTGGGCTGGCAGCACTAGCACCTGCCAGTCTCAGGGACCTTATCCAGGGAGATCCTGGGTACCCTAACTCAGTCCCTGTTTGCTTCCTTCCCTGTGGTTTTTTCACTCGACAGGGAAACCCGGACTCTGATGCCCTGGGGAGCACATCTCTTCTGTGGTGGAGTGTTGGGTGCCCAGCAAGACACTGTGCTTGTGGGTGGAGCCTAGTTCAGAGATGGAGGTGCGCACCCGACATTCTGCAGGACCTTTTCCTAGGTCAGTCCAGTTTCCTTCCTTCCCTGTGGGTTTTTCTCTCGACTGAGATTCCCAGTCTCTGGTGTTTTTGTGCCCACCATTCAGCCTGGGAAGGTGATCAGGACACACAGGCGTGTGGCTCTGATCTGGCGACCTACGGCCTGCGTGACTGGGGATCTTTTCCGGGTTCTGGCTGGGTGTCCTGGGAATGGACCAGGCTGGTTCCCGCACTTTAGGGCTTCCTTTCACCTGGAAAACAGGATCGCTGTTGTTTTAGGGCCCAGAGTTCATGCTCTTGGTCGCTGTACTGAAAATGTTCTTCTGCAGCTCAGAAATAGCATCCTCCTGGTGCCGCCATCTTGTGCCGCCCCTCCTCCCCAAGTTACTATTAAGTATTTTTTTTTTTTTGCCTCCAATAAATGTGTGACATGCCTACCATAGATTTTGGGAAGGAATGCAAGATTGACCAAATGCAGACACCAATCTCAGCGAGTTTGCAGACAGGTGAGAATGATAGCCAAGGAGAGTCATAATGGAGTTGAGACAGTCAAAAGGAGGATGGAACATCAGATTCAGGCGTAGAGGGATCCTGGATCTTTCGTAGAGGACATGATAAAGCTTATCCAAGGGCTTAGTTTGTTATTTGAACATAAGTAGCAGCCTCTTCTCTTTTTACTGCTTTATCAGGAGACAACTAATGAACTGAACACTAGGAAGACATGCTCCACCCCTCAATGATATATCCCCCTATCGTTTTTATCTTGACAAACAAGATAGGCATTTTTTCCAATCAGTCTAAAAATAAAGTGACATTTTTCCTGTTTCTTTTAAGTTTTACATCCATTCCAGTAGCATGTAATAGTTACAATGTGTTTTCTTAATTAATTAATTATTAATTAATTTATCTTACATCCCAGAAGAAACTTCCCCTCCCTCTTCTCCTTCCTGTCCCTCCTTCCCTCTCCTTTCCCCCTCCTTTGTCCCCTCCTTTTCTTTGCAGAGAAGTGGAGACCTTCCATGGGTATCAACCCACCTTAGCTGTAGAAGGGCAGATGAATGGCTGGATGTAAACTCTGTTAGGTGGCTTTCCTTTGATTGCTGGAAGAGAATGAAGGGCTAATAACAGCCCTGGCACTTGGAGATACGCGTTGGTTGAGAAAACATTTACCTGGAATCCATGCAGGATGTGAGTGCTGCCCAGTCTACTCATGTATTGTAAAGAAGTGACAAGGAGTGGACTAGCCCCTGCAGGATGGGAGCTATAGGTATCAAATTATGGTGGCTAATGGCATAGTCCTTTGGAGAGGACATTGGTGGCATCATTCCCTCTTGACTGGGCTAGTTTCTTTTTATCATCTCTGCAATGCACTGGCTCTGCAATGCAAAGGAGACTTCCCTGTTAGGCCTTTCTACTGCTTGGTTTCTTCTCTGTACTCTGTTCTTGTGTGCATAAGCTCTCCTCCTCTGCACGTCTGTCTGTCTGTCTGTCACTCTCCTTCCTGTCTTGCAAGTTCAATAATGAAGTTGAGGGGTCCCATGACAGTTACTGTAAGGTAACTGCCTGCTTTATTAGCATGTGCCCCAGAAGCTTATGAGTCTTCTGCTCATGATGGTATATTGAGCCATAAATGTTATCCCTTGTCCAGGATGGGAGCTCCATAAATATTTAGTAAGTGAAGGAGTACCATGGTCATGATTCCATGGAGTGCTCATGAGGTCATGACATTTTTGTTGCCTACAGGTCTGTGGAGCCCAAGCTGTCCTGCAGCTGAGCCCTGAGAACTCAGAGCAGGTGAGCAGGTAGCTAGACCTTTAGGGAGGGAAGAGGCAGTGCAGAAGACTTTCCTCCACTCTGCTGCCTTCTTGCCACTGGACAGTATAACAGTACAAGAAACTCATGCTGCCTGGTGAAACAGTGTGTATGTGCATGCTGGTGATTGCACTGTGACCATAAGTGGCTTCCTGAGGGGGGGTGTACCTGTAGGGGAGTCTGGTGTGTTGTCTTCTGTTGACAGATGAGCTGGTGGAAATGCTGGAGGTGTGTTCAATGCTTGCGTGCTCATCTAGTATACAGGAGTACCTGGCTTCGATCCCCAGCACTCTCTGCTCAGCCCCAGTTTATCTGCTCCTCCCCATGTCCTCGGTGACTATCTCCCAATTCCTTCTTTTGAATGGGTAAATTACAGGTGCTGAACACATAGTTTAGAGGTTCATAGCACTTGTCACTTATTTATGAAGACCATGGTTTGAATTGCATCACCTGTAAACACATCTTGCAGCTAACAAATTGCTGTAACTATAGCTCCAATGGATTCATAAAGCTCTTAAGTGTCCATGAGCACTGGCATCCACTTACACAGGCACACAGAAACACACACAGACATGTACACACATAAAGACATATACATACAGGCACATATGGACACATACTCACAGACACATACATACAGAGACATATACACACAGAAAAATATACATAAACGCATACAGAAATATGCATACATACATACACAGACACATACATACAGACATATACACATACACACATAGACATACACAGAGACATGCATACAGACACATTCACGTAGACACATACTCATAAATACAGACACATATACACAAACACAGAGACACATAATACAGATACATTTATGATGACATATACAAAAAGGCATTCACAGAGAAACATATACAAAGACACACACAGACACATACATACAGACACATATACAGAGACATACAGAAACCTATACATACAGGCACATACAAAGACACATACAACAGACATGCATACAAACACATCCATACAGACATATAAACACAAACACGCATATAATAATTTTCTAAAAGAATGATTTGGAGCATGTTGGTACCTTGCTTCCAGACACCAGTGGTTTCTTTGTATGCTAATATTAAAATAATAATCAGTAAAAAACTAGGTTGAAACTGCCTCAACCTGGGTCAAGTGACTATCTTTAAGAAAAAAAAAGCCTGGCAAGACGTTGGGAGAAAGGTATAGTTACACATGGCAGATGTAAAGACCATCAGTTCAGTGGGCAAGGCAATCAATGTCGTTTCTCAAACACAAACCATAGAACACCCATGTGATCTGTGTCACTCTGAGTGTATTCCACTCTGACTGAATCTAAGTCAGAAAGATATGTGCAAGCTTATCATGAAACTATTCACAATGGCTAAGGTATGTAAAACGGTCTATGAATCTATCAGTAGATTACTGAATAAGGAAAATGGGTTATATACACATGAATGTATCTTCCTGTATTTCTTTAAGAATTATATTCATTTCCTCCATTATCATTTCATAAGCATAGATTAAGGTCATTGTGTGTGTGTATATGTGTGTGTCTGTTTCATATGTGTTATGGTATCCAGTGCTGCTTGCTTTGGAGCAACAGTGTTCTGGAGATGCCACATTGCTCTGACTTTTGTTGATTTTTTTTTTTACACTGGCCTTTAGCCATCTGATTGTCTGTGGCATTGGCTGGTAGGAAGAGGACCTAGGGCCCCTCCTCTCTGCCAGAGGAAGTCCTGGAGTCAGCTGCCCTGCTACTGGCTTTCTTCCTCTGAGGTTAATGAGGTCCAGCTGCCCAGACACTCTACTCAGACACTGTGCTCCCCGGGGAACAACCATTTTGGATTACCTGTGAGCTCCAAGATCTGGCATGTCCTTAGGAAAAGGGTTGAGCTTTGTAGCGGCAGCTGCAGCTGTTTCTGTGGTTACCAAGCATCAGGAGGGCAGAGGTTAGCACCTTGTGTCCTGGTTCCCAGAAGGTATCCACTCGAAGGTGAGACAGGAAGGTGGCCAGAGGCTGACACAGAATGCAGTCAAGAGCCTGGGAACTTCTTCTGGGATTAGCCAGATGATCTAATATTGAACCTGTTTTTTTTTCCTTCACTGTGGACGCTCCCTCTCACCTGGGAAAAACACAGATGATGACATCTTGGTGTTCAGAGCATGGTCTGTCAATAACTATGCTATCACTGCTGTCCTGCTGTTCAGATACCATGCTCAGTCAGCACAGCCATCTTGGATCCTTCCTCATAAATTAAAAAAAAAATCTAGGCATTGATTCTTATCTTCTGTATGTCCTTAAACTCCTCTCTAGGTTCTTCCCCTTCATTTCCCACATGTGATTCAGAACATCCTGTTCTGACCTGCATCTCTATGACTTCTCTGAAAGGTTTCCTTCTTATCCTTGATGCGTATCAGAGGAGATACAGCCAGATATTGGATATCATCATTCTGTGGCCTGCATTTCTCAATTTGGGTGACAATATACTGCAGTGAAGTGAGACTAGGGAACCTCTTTACATCCACTTCTTCCAAGGAGCCTCTGTCACTTACCTGCAATGACCCAGAAGCAGAGGCCATACTCAGAAGTTCACAGATGTGACTTTATTTGTTCCATGTTAGCATTTATGAGCTTCTCATCATGCTCCCCTTTTATTGCCCAAGAAGTAAAGTGGCATTTGCTTATTCATATTTACTTATAGGTAGAAGAAGCAAGGCTTGAACTCAGTTAATGGAAACTACGGTTTCAATGACTCTACCAGCCTGATTCCCTGTCTTTCTCTACCCTAAAGTTCCCCTGCCCCCCCAATTTCACTTCACTAAGCTTCACAGTGGGCCTGAATTTCCATTTGCAATGAAAGTTGATAGTCTCATATGCAAGGGTCACTAAAGTTCACTAGTGATCACCCCATTTTCATCTCCTGAAGCTTCCTCCCCATGATTGATACGTGTCTGCTCTGTGCTCAAGAGGGTGATTTTGCAGCTTGTCCTGGTGGTCTTTGCTACAGTCTTCTTGTTCCCAGAGCTCTCGAATTTTTCTTTATGTCTGCCACTGTAGATGTTACCGTAGCTCATAGCTTGTCCATACTCACTGTGCTGGTGTTGGCCCTTAGGAAGACTGATTCCTGACCCATCTTTTTATGAGCATGACAGCAGGATGATATGTTCCTTCAGCAACCCAAGTCATTTCCCAATAGATATCTCATTCCCAATTCTGGGACTATTTGTTTCCTTTTCCTCTCAATTCTGTCAATTATTCTATGTTCCTGAATAATTTATGGTATTCATAAGGGAGTCCAGGCCTGGAGAGTCAGCCAGCACTGGGCAGAGACAAGCATGGCGCTGTGAAAACTCAGACTTTTTGCAAAGTGATATCTTAATTATTTTTTTCCTGGAGGCAGACAGCCAATATTTCCTCCCCCAATGTCCTTTTGGTGAACTTGGAATTTCAGAGCATAGCTGGTGGTTCAGATAATTTCCTTACTTGGAAGTGAGTAATCAGGGCAGGAAACAGGCTCAGAAGTTTGAGTAAACTGACAAACAAGCATAGCAAATAGAATACAGATTATGGAATTAAATGGTAGTAATGCATGTTGGTCAGTTTGGTCAAAACTTTTGAGCTTATTTTCTGTTTTGTAACATGACAAACAGCAGCATGAAAGTAAAATTGTATTTATTATATTAGTAATTTAGATAGGTCATATCCATTTATCTATACAGTGAATAGTTATTATGTTACACATAATATGTGGTATTATATGTAAAATAATCTTTTGTTTTGTTACATATGTTATGTTAGCTGGTATTTTTTTAGTGTAAAATAGTATAAAACTTAAAAATGAGGATGGAGAGTTGGGGAGATGGCTCAGCAGATAAGAGTGTTTGCTGTGCAAGAATAATTGCTGTTTTCTTTTTAATTTTAATTTTTATATTAATTACAGTTTATTCATTTTGTATCTCAGCTGTAGCCTCCAACCTCATTCCCTCCCAATCCCACCATCCCTCAGCTCCTCCCATGACCTTCTCCAAGTCCACAGATATGGGAGGTCCTCTTCCCCTTACATCTGACCCTATCCTATCAGGTCTCATCACGACTGGCAGCATTGTCTTCCTTGGTGGTCTGGCAAGGCTGCTCCCCACTCAGGTGGAGGTAATTAAACAGCCAGCCACTGAGTTCATGTCAGAGACAGTCCCTGATTCCCTTCCTGGGGTACTCATTTGGATACAGAGCTGCCATGGGCTACATCCGAGCAGGGGTTCAAGGTTATCTCCATGCATGGTCCTTGTTTGGAGTATCAATCTCAGAAAAGACCCTGGGCCCAGAATTTTTAGTTCTGTTGCTCTCATTGTGGAGCTCCTGCCCCTTCCAGGTCTTTATATCACCCCCTTCTTTCATAAGATTCCCTTAACTCTGCCTAAAGTTTGGTTATTAGCCTCATAAAATGCTTTGATACACTGCTAAGTAGAGTCTTTAAAAAGCATCAAATCAAGTAATCCAATTAAAAATGGGGTACAGAGCTAAATAAAGAATTCTCTGTAAAGGAATAAAGAATGCCAGAAAAACACTTAAAGAAATGCTCAACATCCTTAGTCATCAAAGAAATGAATTTCAAAACGACCCTGAGATTTCACCTTACACCCATCAGATTGGCTAAGATCAAAAACTCAAAAGACAATACAAGCTGGAGAGGATGTGGAGAAAGGGGAACCCTCCTCCATTGCTGGTGGGAATGTAAACTTGTACAACCACTTTGGAAATCAATCTGATGCTTTCTCAGACAATTAGGAATAGTGTTTCCTCAAGATCCAGCTATACCACTCATAGGCATATATCCAAAATATGCTCAAGGATATTTGCTCAACCATGTTCATAGCAGCTTTATTCGTAATAGCCAGAATCTGGAAACCTAGACGTTTCTCAGTTGAGGAATGGATACAGGAATTGTATGTTTACACAATGGAACACTACTCAGCAATTAAAAACAAGGAAATCATAAAATTTGCAGGCAAATGGTGAGAATTAGAAAATATCATACTGAGTGAGGTATCCCAGAAGCAGAAAGACACACACAGTATATACTCACTTATAAGTGGATATTAGACATACAATATAAGAAAAATTACTTTAGTTCAAATCTTCAGGATGAATATAAATGGCCACACATATTCCCATGTACCTGTAACTCAAGCACAGGGCTGATAAAACTTGGAGTAAAGATAGGAGAGTCTCTGTGGCTTGCTAGATGACAGACTAGTTTCAAGTTGAGCAACTGTTTCCTAAGACAATAAGGTGGGCAGTGGTATAAAAAATACCCAGTGACCTCCTTTGGTACCATTGTCTGGAAAATGTACATGAACTGATCAACATTCATTCATGTACACAGTCTTACACACACACAAAGATGATAATGGGTCCAGTTTTTAGGACTGATGTTATAGTCACACAGTGTTCATCCAAATTCCAAATGCTGTGTCAGCAGGTGGTGAATATGTAAAGATTGTCAATTGTAGGTTTTCTCATATGTTGGCTTCTTATGATCATCCTAACTGTTGTCATTTTTCTCAATAAAGCCTAATTCAAAGCTCTTTTCTAGATCCTACACAGGGACACCTACTTTCTGTCTCTTAGCAGAGAAAATGCGTTATCAGATACAAAATACCCCCAAATATAAAATATTATCCTGACCTCTGAGACATTTCCCAAGTCACCTGCACCCCTCTTATATCATCTTAATCCTCTTTTCAGAATTGGTGTTTTAAATATCTGTCTAAGATTAAATGTTTGGCACTGCCTTCAGGATCAATGATTTTTCTATAATCTTCTGTTTCCTTTGGCTTAGTAGTTTTCTCTTCAACAAATCTCTTTGCTATTATATTT
Organism: Pachyuromys duprasi; assembly: GCA_028658305.1. Classification (NCBI taxonomy): domain Eukaryota; kingdom Metazoa; phylum Chordata; class Mammalia; order Rodentia; family Muridae; genus Pachyuromys; species Pachyuromys duprasi. The sequence goes on from JAQQSO010008056.1 coordinate 8,743, forward strand.
CACCTAAACATCAAAAAGAAAACAGGCTGATTCTTCAATACTTTGTGTGAGGAGTTGTTTAGGAAAATATCCAATTTCTTATTCTTTTTTTCTTTAACTAGTTCCACTTTCCATTGAGACATGACACAATTCAGCTAAGCTTTCTGTCATTGTGTAACACACACTGGGATTTTGCAGCTAGTTTTCAATAATACCTTTCTTTATATCTTCATTCCTCTATAAATTTCTTTATACTTTGTGTTTATGTCAACAACATGCTTAAGGCAAACAACAAACCAGAATTTTTTTTAACCTCTCATCTAAAAACCTATACTGCTCTATCTATTTCATTTCTGAAGTCACTTCATGTATCTGTTTCAGTATCATCCTACTTTTTGTTTCTTAGTAATATTTGTATCAGTTGCCTCTGGGTATTTTAACAAATTACCATATACTTGTCATCTAGAGACCACATAAATGTATTATCTTTTATTTCAGGGGATTGGAAGTAATCAATCTTTGTCAATAGGTACAAATCAAACCATCAGTAGGATCACATAGCCTTGAGAGAGAATCTGATTTGATTCATTCACCTTCATTGGGTGTCTATGCTCCCTGCTTCATGGCTGAATTAATTCAGGTCGCATTCCATGATCACACTGTCTTTTCCTTTTCTCTATGTGTCATGTATCTATCCTGGTCTCCCTCTTCATAGGAAACTTGTGATTTCACGTGGAATACACCATAATTTACTCTTCATCAACAGGCTTGAGGACCACTGGTCATGCACTGATGGTTTAAAATGAAAGGATTTGAAAGGAAAGAAAAGGGCATGAAGGCCAAGCATGGTGGGTTGATGAACCTGCTGAGTATGTCAGTTAGGCAAGTTAAGTTAGACAAAAGCTTTCTGGTTTAGTTAAAAAGTTCTAATATAATGGGAGAATGTACCAGGCCTGCAAGGTGACTTACAATCAGAAAACCTGGAAAACAGTGAAATCAACAGCCAAAGAGACACTTAAGAATAGAGTCAAGGAATAAAGACTTAATATCCACTTTATGTGCAACCATACAGATCAGAAGTCAGAAGAAGTGGAGTTTGGATGTGAAGGGCTAAGTGGAAGGTGGTTATGAACCAAGATAATAATGTTGGGAAGTTTCTGGAACAATAATTTTAGAGTCCTGTGGCTCTGAGGATAAAAGAGGTGAACAAAGTGATATGGTTTATTATTCATGATTTATTTTAGTTTTACAAAATTGATTCTGCTATTTTAGCCAAATTCAGCAGATTGGCCCCTGTGTTTCAAATCTGTCCATGGGACAAGACATCTCTGTCTCTTTTGTCATGTGGTCTGTTTTGTACTATACTGGCTACATTCTTGGATAAACTGTTTCCATGCAATATTGAAGATGGGCTTGCAAGTTTCAAGCTTTTTTAGTATGTCATGTGTAAACTTGGAGAATACAAACATGTCCTCTACAGACTGTCAAATGCAACTCTTG
>JAQQSO010008057.1:0-10219 GCA_028658305.1 Pachyuromys duprasi
TGGCTGCTTTATTTGTAATAGCCAGAACCTGGAAACAACCCAGATGTCCCTCAGTTGAGGAATGGATACAGAAATTGTGGTACTTTTACACAATGGAATACTATTCAGCAATTAAAAAGGAGGAAATCATGAAATTCGCAGGCAAATGGTGGGACCTGGAAACGATCATACTGAGTGAGGTATCCCAAAAGCAGAAAGATGTCTATCTTTCTGATCCTCCTACTCATATCTCATGTACCAGATATGCCTGGTACACTGTAATAACTGAGATGGTGTCACAATAGTTCCATTACCAAGCATGTATGACCACTCATTTATTCTTGACTCAAAATTAAATTTCTCTAAATGTGGCATGCTCATTACCAGCAGAAAATTAGCAGACCTTAGCTCACCCTAGTAACTGATAAAAAGGCTGTCTCTTCCTTTGTCTGGGGGCAGCCAATTGCTATCTATAACACTGCCCACCCCCATCAATGCTTTTGCTGTGTTAGGAACACCAAGTTGGGTCTTGTTTTTATTGCTTTTGTGTCCAAAAACCCTGAGTCTGGTATTAACATAAATACTGCTAACATTATTGTTTTTAATTTGAATATGTAAAAAAGAAGTAAAGAAAATGAGAGTTTACATCCATATAAAACAACTACCCATAATGGATGATGCATTAGTGACTAGCAAGCTACTACCAGCATTATTATTGGTGACTTGATAGAGCTATTTTCAAAAATGGTGAATAACTAGAGGCTGAATGAACAAATAAACTCCTCTTGTTTATGGGATAGTTTTGTTCTCAGTAAACTCATTCAATTTTTGAAATAAACCTTTGTATTTTTATACATTAGATAACCAAGGAAGACAAGGAAAGGTTCCCTGTACAAGACAGTTCCATGTGTTTGCATCACAGAAAAGATTCTGATTTCTTCCCACTGTGTGTAGACTTAGGCAACTGTTTCCATGTCCTCTGAAATTACACAGTGTACAGGCTGAGGAACACCAATCCAAAATTTTGAAAGGCTCCAAAATCTGATGATTTTCTACATAAACAAGAAGTCATTGATTCAACCCTTTAAACCAAAATGAGGAAGAGGTAAAGAAGTGGAACTCCAAACTGACCTCATATAGTAACTTTCAGTAAATGCAGAGGCACACAAAAAATATGTTGTTAGTGCTGAAGAGATGGCTCAGCAGTTACAGGCCCTTGTTGCTTTGGAAGAAGGCCTTAGTTTTATTACTAGGACCCACATCAGGTTGCTAAAAACCACCTACATTTTCAACTCTAGGGGATTCAATACCCTCTTTATAATTATGTGGACACCTGTACTCATATCTGTACATCCTCTCCCCTTCATAAACATAATTTTTAAAAAAATTTTCCAAAATACTGTGCTAAACAGCCTTCAGGCTACATGTAAAGATGTACAGTAAAAATAACAAAACTTGGTGTTTGGAGTTCATTTCCAATTATTAACGTCCAAAGGAAGATCAGAAATTCAAAATCTGAAACATTCTGATCCTAACCATTTTGAATAAAAGGTACTCAATCTGTGTTGCTTTATCCATCTGAATCAAGTAAGACCAGGGAAACAGATGTCATTCTTCTATGTTCTAAGAAACAGGTCACATCCTGACCTTCTACACTGGCAGAGTGTCTTCTTAAATTTCTTGTCATTGATAAAACATTTGAGCATCTGAGGTGGAATGAAGAAATGATTTCTGAGAATTAACACAGTAAATGAATTATTATCCTTTGTAAACATAAGCTTATGTGTGTGAAGCTACACATATGTTTGTGCATATAGAAGGCAGAGAACAATGTTAGTTATCATTCTTAGGAATATCATCTTCCTCCTTTGAGACACTGGCCTGGAATTCACCAACCAAACTAGAATTGTTGTTCAGAAAGCATCAGGGATGCTCCTTCTTCTGTTTCTCCAGTGCTAGGATTACAAAGACAACCACATTGTTACATTGGTTCTAGGGATCAAACTCAGGTCTTTATATGGCAAACATTTCACAAATTGAGTTATCGCATCAGGCCCCTGTACACAGATCTTAATATAATAGTAGTATAATATACAAACAAACAAATAATAACTGTGAACACATTAATATCAATAAATACTTCTCATGTATAATAATAGCATAACATGTCATTACTTAAGCAGTGAACTACACTAGAACCTAAGAGTGAATATGATTATCAATCTAATTACTCTGGACCATCTTGACACCTACTCCAGAGAGATAATTATGGTTTGAGAACAGGAGGATGTATTATGATTGGGAAACAGTTAAAATATGGAGTACGGAGAGAACACATATATACAATATACTTGTGAGTTTTTACTTTGGATACTATTGTTGTAGACAGAAACATATATGAATACAAATTGTATGACTATCTTCATTTTATTTGTATAAATAGAACATTCTCTATTTCAACCTTAACTATTAGGATTGCGAGATGTTATTTTCAATATTCAGCATATCAAAGAAGAGTCACTGGTAGCAAAAGTCACTTCAATATCTGTAAAAACAGCAATGGATGGCAAGTTATATGGTACACAGATGATCAACTTAAAAGAAACAAAATTCTAAATGTTGATGATCATCTACACTTTTGTCCAAATGAAGAGACAAGGCAACTACAAATTGGATTTGTGTGTAGTTAGGCATTAAAATTGTGAATTTGACCTTGAAAAATATGATCTGAATTGTGTTATGCCAAGAAAAGTGCAGACTTAATTCTGCCTTTTGATGTTTAGTAATTTGGGTGATGGTCAATTGACTAACAAACACTTGAGAAAATTATGCTTCATAAGATCAGTCAAATTCACTGAAAGCATAATTTGCATCATAGATTCTACTTCTGAGTTTTCACATAAAATTTTCTGTTCTCAGTCTGTAAATTAGAAGAAACAAAGCCTTGAAAGTCTAAGAGACCCTGGATACTTGGTTTTTCAAGGATGCCCAATTTCATCTCCTACACTCTTGTTTCAAGCTGCTATGTAACATCCTGTGTTGCCTTTTTTGAAGGAAGAATAATCGAAGTAATCAGGAATTGCAGACATTTTAGGCTGTCATGAAGGGCTGAGGCAAGTACTAGGCAGGACCTTGGAGTGATCATGAGAAATTCAGCATCTAAGAAATCAGCATTAGGTTTTTGAAAGCACATTAATTTCTGGCCCCTGCCAACTCCTAAAATTGCCTTGCATGCAGTCCACAAATGACTGAAGCTATAATGTGAGAAGATTCAGAAAGCAATGTTTTTTCCAAATCCCTAGTGATGGCCATGCTTGCAAAAGCATCTGGCCTTAAACATTGTTAGAAACCTACAGTTCTCAGTGAATCTGTCAAGGATAAATACCCTCTCAATGTGCTCCCAGACTAATTTATAGTCATTTAATGAAGTCTTTTGTCTACTTAAGCCTTACCAAGTCAGACATATTTATCATGTTCCCAGAAGTAGTCAGTAGTTGTGATTACAGGATTGACACACAGCTATATATCCTATACAGTCTGAATGATTAAGCATCTGTAAACATAGATCAACTCAATAGCATCCATGCATAAAGTCAGTGTAAGAATTGAGAAACAAATTGTTGACATCAAAAGTGCCTGGGTGTGCAACATAATTAAAAGCCTTTGCTGATTTTTTATTTCCAAATCAGCAGTTAGGGAAGTTGCTTTTGTCCTAATACACATCTGTTAAACAATACTCTGAGGATTTTATGAAGCCTCTCTCCACGAACAGAGCTAGGCTGATCAGAAAACAACTGTCAAGAATGTGTTATAATCATCATGAGCACTGATACAGACTGTGAGCTAGAATTTTGCATCTGTTTCTCACAATGAGTATTCACTGAAGGAAGGCATAGTGTTAGCTTGGCCTGAAACATAGTTGGTTATTGGAATCATAAGCTCACAGCTCAACCCAAATATACCTTTATCGTATTTGTTGCTTTCTTCTGCAATTATCCAGTCTCCATTTCCAGTATTAAATGGATTTCTCATGATCATATATGTCACATTCTGTACATTTGCTGAGGCTATCTGAAAATCATACCCATCTGTCTCTGGATACTATCATTAGCAATAAACAATAGTATCCTTTCCTCCTCATGATCCCTGAATCAATGGTCTGTCACCAGTTTGCTTTTTTATTTAGTATGTCATTTCTAGAAAATCTCTTTCCTAGATTTTTACACTTAGAATGAATCTATGAGGAATATTCCTGGTGTATATAATAAGTAGATAATCTTCTAATCTCTAAATAACCATTTATTTTTCCCAAGATCACTCTCAGGATTATGTGTATTTATTTTAAGTAATTCATTGGTAACGTTTTAGTTGTTTTTATGCAAATGTATATGCTACTGACAGTTTAAAAAGATGTTCCACATAGAGCAATTAATAATTTATCCTTGCTTCATTCTACTGAAATATTTACAGAAATACACTTGCTTATTCCATAACTGGCTTCTTTAGATTTCCATACTAAGATATGCCAAAAGCAAATATTAGTTCAGAAAGCAGTAGAAATCAGAAACCAAGAGTGAGTTAAATTCTGTCATCTATGGAATTGGGGTGTGCTAACCCTCATTTTAGAGGGTACCTGCCAAAGACATTATTTTTTATTAAATTTTTATTTTTAATATTAATTACAGTTTATTTACTTTGTATTCCAGCTGTAGCCTCATCCATCATTCCCTTCCAATCCCACCCTCCCTCCATCATTTCCTCCTTGCCCTTCTCCAAGTCCTCTGATAGGGGAGGTCCTCCTCCCCTTCCATCTAACCCTAGCTCATCAGGTCTCATCAGGACTGGCTGCAATCCTCTGTGGCCTGGCAAGGCTGCTCCTCCCATGGGGGGTGGGAAGGTCAAAGAGCCAGCCACTGAGTTCATGTCAGAGACAGTCCTTGTTCCCCTTACTAGGTTACCCACTTGGATACTGAGCTGCCATGGGCTACATCTGAGCAGGGATTTTAGGTTATACTCATGCATGGTCCTTGGTTGGAGAATCAGTCTCAGAAAAGACTCCTGTGTCCAGATACATTTGGTTCTTGTGGAGCTTCTGTCCTCTCCAGGTATTACTAACTCCCCTTTCTTTCATATAATTCCCTGCACAGGAACCTATCATAGAGGGCCTCTGAAAGACTCTACCTAGCAGTATATCAAAGCAGATGCTGAGACTCATAGCCAAAGACATTTTTTACTGTGCTTTGAGGACAGAAAAAACTACCCTTCTGTCGAGGTTACCTTCAATTTACCTGTAACCTAAAATGAGTTAGGCAAGCACAAACCTTTTATATCAAATTAAACTCAGACTCCACATGTAAATACGTAAAGGAGAGCAACATATTTGCTTGAGCACACATTAAGATTGAAAAGACCGAAACTCATTTTTCTTCTTTCTTTTTTAAAAGAAAGGAACCATAGGTGACCACAGACTAAGTCAGGTTGACAGTGAGCCTCTACTAAAAAGAAAATAGAACACACAGGGTACCTTTCTGGAGGTGAACACCCCACCTCTTTGCCACAAGTAGGATCATTTTCCCCTCCTCCATTCTAAGATAAAGGTTTTCTGGTTGTACATCATATTTGTATAGTCCTCAAAGTCTTGACTAATGAATGTCATTTTGTAAAGGAGAATAAACTTGGAAAAAGACTGCCTGTTCACAGAGACTGGAGTTAACAAAAAAGGCAGAAATAGCTGAGTGCTTGCAAATGCAGTATTTATGCACAGAGAAACAGCAAACATTCACCTCTATTATTTCCTAAATCTCGTTTCTATCTCATGTCCGCAGCCCCCTATCTCTTAAATATACAAGGCTGGTTAGAACTAGACTGGCATGACAAAGATGAGCAAAACTTATTAATTGTTATAGAACTGACACCATGCTAGGAATATTACAGAATTATTATTTTAATTATTACAACATTCTCACTGGTTCCATTTATCCCAGTTGAAAAGAGATATCATCTGAGAAAGTGGCAGCAGGAATTTATTTTATTATTTTTTACTTTTATTTTTTGTATTACAATATCACACAGCACATTTTTTAAATTTTACTTTTATATTAATTACAGTTTATTCACTTTGTATCCCACCTGTAGCCCCCTTACTCCCTCCCTCCCAAACCCCCTCTCCCTAATAACGTGACATTTTTATGAATCATATATATTTCAGAATGCACAAGTCTTTGTAAAAAAGTACTAATATAATTCAGCAAAAATTATTTCTCCTATTGTAAACTGAAATATCTATGCACTCAGCATGCAGTCTGTTCCTGAAATAGTAACTAGTATTTTAATAAAAAAATTGTATATTCTTTTAGTGCCAGGTGAAGCCATCTCTTGAAAGATATAATCAAGTAGAATTTGGACAGTTGTTTTCAATTAATGATTAAGATTCCTGTTTTGAAAAGTGGAATTAAAATTATAGGTACCATTGTTTATTCAATATTATTTTTTCTGCTATCACATGCTGGCAAAACAGAATAGTTCATATTTTTTCAGTCCAGCAAACTACAAAGAAAAATATGTTATACCATGTGGAAAAAGATGGAATTCAAAACTAAGAAATTCTGTGTCGACATGGTTTCAAAAGCCAGCCCCATCCTATTTGGACGAAGTCCCAAAGATGTTGTCCTTCTGAGTTCATTGCATTATATGTGCCATATTGTTATTTATTTAGATGTAACCTCGTATAAAAGAAAATCTCCATTCTGGGGTGTTCTTTAATAAGAATTACATTTTTTCTTTTGTGTAGGAGCTTTTTTTTTCTTTTTGAGCTTATATAATTTATTTTAAAGCATAGTTAAATTTAGCTAACAATTGCTTTCCATGATCTTGATTCTTTTTTATTTAATTTTATTTTTATATAATTACAGCTTATTCACTTTGTATCCCAGCTTAGCACCCTTCCTCATTCCCTCTCGTTCCCACCCTCCCTCCCTTCATTTCCTCCCATACCTCTCTCCAAGTGCACTGATAGGGGAGGTCCTCCTCCCCTTCCATCTGACTCTAGCTTATCAGGTCTCATCAGGGAGATTACCCCAAGCTGCAATTACCCATAACCTTTCCAGTGCAACTTTATAGTTTTAAATAAAATGTCTCATTCATTTACCAAGTCATTTATTAATTATTGTCTTTATTGGCATTGCATTTGGAGATAAAACTCATGAAAATATCTTTCATGAAGTCATTAATAAAAAAATGGCTACCACGGAGGACCTCTGAAAGACTCTACCTAGCAGTGTATCAAAGCAGATGCTGAGACTCATAGCCAAACTTTGAGCAGACTGCATGGAATCATATGAAAGAAAGGGGAGTTAGTAAGACTTGGAGAAGACAGAAGCTCCACAAGGAGAGCAACAGAACCAAAAAATTGGGCTCAGGGGTCTTTTCTGAGACTGATACTCCAACCAAGGTCCATGCATGGAGATAACCTCAAACCCCTGCACAGATGTAGCCCATGGCAGCTCAGTCTCCAAGTGGGTGTCCTAGTAAGGGGAACAGGGACTGGTCTCTGACATGAACTCAGTGGCTGGCTTTTTGACCTACCCCCCCCTCCCGAGGGAGTAGCAGCCTTGCCAGGCCACAGAGGAGGACATTGCAGCAAGTACTGATGAGACCTGATAAGCTAAGTCAGATGGAAGGGGAGGAGGACCTCCCTTATCAATGGACTTAGAGAGAAGGCATGGGAGGAGATGAGGGAGAGAGGTTAGGACTGGGAGGGCATGAGGGAGGGGGCTACAGCTGGGATACAAAGCAAATAAAATGTAATTAATGTAGAAATAAAAATTTAATTAAAAATAATGGTGATACGTAACTATTGTGTTTCAGAGGACTCTAGTAATGTGAGGTTTTCAAATATACCTATGTGATTTTATGTATCTTTATAACATCTAGGAACCTAATATACAATATTCATTTCTTTTCTGAAACTTGCTCAGTTCTCTTAATATGTTTCTCTCTAGTTTCACCCATTTTCCTACAAATAGCATAACTTCTTTATGACTAAAAGCACTCCATTGGGCATAGACCCCACATTTTCTTTAGCCAACTCTCCATTGTTGTACATCTAGCTTGGTTCCATTATGTGAGATAATATGGAGCTATTTCCAAAGCAATTCCTGTCCTTGTAATGTTTACTCACTGGTTTGAATTTAGATAGATTCTGAAGACTTCTGAAAATCCTAGCCTGACTCTTAAAACAAGGTAAAGAAGAATAAAAACAATCCGGATGAGACTTAAAGTAGAAGGTTAAAAGCCAAGTTTTACTAATCTGATGAAAAGAGAATTCACCATAAAAGAAAATGAGCAATTATAAACCAGACTCAGGTTGTAGAGCTGAGTCAAGCTAACTGGTGTATCAAGGTCAAAGATAGACAGTGTGTGTGTGTCTGTGTGTTTAAGTGTGTGTGTTGTGGGGATGTGTTATACATGACAAACTATCTGACTGAGTGTGACAGTGGCTAGTCTTTTTATATAACCATTTTCCAATATAGTAAACTAAATTTCCTCTGTCAAAGATAAAGATGAAAATAAGATTGGAACCCTTGATATAAAGGGATATATTTCAAGCTTATTAGTATTTACATATTTATTATCTTCTAAACACAAAAACCATGGTATAATGAGTTTTATATATTTTAAGGTTTATTTAATTTTTAAATGTCATACAAGTATTCAATGTATCATATTTTTATCTATTCCTTGCTCCCCACTTGTAACTGGTCCCAGAACACCCTATGATATCTTCCTTCTAACTCCATATACTAATTTATAGTTAATTACTTGAATTTAACCCATTGAGTTCAAGTAATGCTGCCCATAGGCACACAGGCATGAGGTTATTCACTGGGCACAAAAATCCTACTGGTAGCCTCATCTCCAATGAAAATTGACTTTTTTGGCAGCCTGTTTATAAAATAATGACACTGTGCCCATTCTTTCCAACATACTTTGCATTTATATTTAAGACAAGTGAATTTCTAAAGAGCCTAAAATTCTGAGGACAGTTAAGGATCAAGTATGCAGTACACATTTCTCAAGAATAGTGACTTTATTATCATTTCTTAATTTTCTATATGGAAGTCAGTATTGAATAGAGATAAGGTGCTCAATGTCAAGAGCATGGAGCAACTGCTGAAATTGATCCAATCAACTTCACAAGAGTGATTTACTTTGTATAAATGATAGCACACATCATAGTTATTTCCCCAATCCTCTTAGTTAAATCTTAATCAGCAACAGAAGCAAAGTATTGGAGAAAACAAAAGCAAGTTGTTTTTTTTCCTACACAAAGGTATATATTGTATGTTAGATGATGGTTCTTTATCATTCAGGAAAAGTACTAATTTGATGTTTAACACAGGGTAATGGAAATCAGAAAAATTAATTACATTTTTAAGTAATTGAATTTCACCTTCCCATCAAAAGTGAAAAAGCATCATTCTTTTGTTGCTGTTGTTGTAAATATAAAAGTTCAAAAGTGTGAGTCATTTCTTGGCCTCCTCAACAGAAGAAATCTTGAGGAGAAATACCCAGTATTTTACCAATGATTTCGTCAGCCTTGAGGACTATCCAATACCTTATGAATCCCTAACACTGCCATTTAATACTCAAGTTGCAGCAAGTCAGTGACTGACAGATACATCAGGCAAACCAAATGCTCACATTATTGATTGTGTACATGCTTGTGAAGAATGTTCATAACGAATTTATCCCAGCATTCTTCTTTTGGTTGTATAAATGAAACAGGTGTCAATATATCATTCTGTGGATGGGGGTAACAAGTGCAGAGAGTTACACAACAGCAAAGGAACACCTAGTATCTGCTGTCCTTGTCCATGGATCCTCATCAACTGGTTCTCTAAGCACTTCCTTTTGAGTATTAGTCACACCATGCTTTCTTATCACCATTTTGGGGGATACTAGGGCCATGCTGTAAGCCTGTAAGCTCTGCTTTAAACTTATAGCAAAGTCTGACAGCCTGCTGTCTGTTGAAGGTTGGTCTGATGCTAATTACTGGCCCACTGTGTAAACGTGCCTAAGTCATTATACGTAATTAGCTAATTAAACAGCCTATATTTGGGCAGGCCAGAATAGGACAGGTGTGGCTAAGGTTCCCAGGTTTTGGAGAATCTGAGGAATCAGAGAGGAAGGAGGAGGACTCCAGGATGGGTTTGCCTCGAGAAAACACCACTTGAGCCGA
>JAQQSO010008058.1:0-10219 GCA_028658305.1 Pachyuromys duprasi
CAGCAATTAAAAAGGAGGAAATAATGAAATTAACAGGCAAGAGGTGTGACCTGGAAACGATCATCCTAAGTGAGGTATCCCAAAAGCAGAAAGAAACATATGGTATATACTCACTTATATAGTCCTATAGGATAGGAAGGTCATGCTGAAATCTATACACCTAGGGAAGATGTACAAGAAGGAGGACCCCAGGTTGGTATGATCAATGCTCGTTTAGATGAACCAATGGGATGGATATTGAATGGAGAATAAAATGGGCAACAGGACAGGAGCATACCAAAGAGGGCCTCTGAAAGAATCAATATAGTAATGTATCAAAGCAGATATTAAGACTCACAACCAAGCCTTCGGCAGAGGGCAGGAAATAATAATAAAAATAGGGGAAGTTAATAAGACTTGTGGAGAACAAGAGCTCCACAAAGACCAAACTGAGCAGGGCACAGTGGTCTTCTATGGGACAGTTTCTCCAACGAAGGACCATGTGTGAATATATCCTAGAACCCCCGCTCAGAAGTGGCCCATAGTAACTCGGTATCCAATTGAAGACCCTAGTAAGGGGAACAGAGACTGTTTCAGACATGAACTCGATGGCTGGCTCTTTTACTCTCCCCCATACATGCCAGGGAGTAACAGCCTGGCTAGATCCTAGGGGAGGACATTGTAGCCAGCCCTGAGGAGACGAGATGAACTGGGTTCTGATGTAAGGGGAGGAGATCCTCCTCTGTAGGTGGACTTGGAGTGGGCGGGGAGGAGATGAAGGAGGGATGGGGAGAGAGGGAGGGAAAGAGGGAGGGGGCTATGCAGGGGAAGCAAATTACCTAACCTGTGATTGACATAAAAATAAAAATTAAAAAATGGCAGTAGAAAAAGAGAAACTTGAAATTGGTACATTTGTATGGATGCCTAAACCAATATTGACTGCATAAGTATTTAAAAAGCAAACTCAAAATAGCGATAAAAAAAAAATCTCTAAATACAGCAGAACCTTTAGTAGAGGGTGGTGTGATTAACACCTTGCAGTGTTTGGAGGAGTGTGAGGAAGTTGATTAACTTTAGACTTTGTGAAATATGCATGAAAACATTTGGGAAAATATGAAATGAATTCCCTAATACCCCAATAACTCTAAAATAAGGCTATAAAGAAGGAAAGTAAAACACCAGTTTAAAAGAAGGGCAAATAGAAGCCAATACTTAAGGTGGTACAAATAAATCCTAATTATACCTGTGGTTACTATAAATTGAAATAATTAAACAGTCTCACTAAAAGAACAGTCTTTGAACTCCATCAATAATGATGTAAATGTATGTTACTTTAAAAAAACATGTAAGAAACTTAATTCCTCAGGAAGTCTCAGAATGATAAATTAGAAAAACTATATTATGCAAAGGCTAATCAAATGAAAGCTAGTATATCAAAGTTGGAAGATATATCAATGAGTATATAAATATTAGAAAACATAATTAAAAATCTTGATACAACTGTGTGGCCAATTATCAAATATACTTTATTTTTGAGATGGGTTTTTCTATGTAGCTTTGAGAGTCCTGGACTCTCTTTGTAGACCAGATTGTCCTCAAACTCACAGAGATCTGCCTGCCTCTGCCTTCCCAAGTGCTGGGATTAGAGGCCTGCACCACCATTTGAGAAAAGTACATTATTTTTAATCATGCAGATTAAGTTATAAAAATTGACTATATACTAAGACAAAAAGTTGAAGATTTCATATGAGATATCATGTATATATTATTTTTCATCAGAATGAAATTAAATTAAAAGTTGAAAGCCATTGAAGCTCAACAAATAAGTATGAGTGGGAAAATGTTAATATGCCAATTCTTCCCAAATAAACTTTTAGCTTTGAAGTTTTTAACCTCAAATTCCAAATATGTGTGTGAGAAAGCACATATTTGGAATTATGAGTCTAAAGTTCACATAGAATTGGAGAAAGAACAGCCATAATCAAATACTGATAACCAAGAACAAGTAGTCTTGCACTAGTAGATATAACAATCATAACTATCAATATAATAATGTAACATTTGAGGAAGAACAAGCAGTCATATGAAACAGAAAATGTTAACTGCAGAAAGTCTTGGATCAGTGATACATAGTATATGAGAAGTTTGATCATGGGTACTGAATATTTAACAAAGTATGCTTAAAATTAAGAATATAAGAAAATATTAACTGTATCACGGACCAAATTGATTTCAGATTAATTAAACCCAAATATCTAAGGCAAGATACTTTGGTAAATTAACATAAAAGGGTGAATTTCTGATATTCATACATGACAGTGAAGCAGGTTAGAAAAATAAGGAAAGATATGGAGACATGAGAAGAAAAAGTACAGCTTCAACCTGTAGTCTGGGTGAAGTCTTGTGCCTGACAAGAATCAAAAATTCCAGTACAATTAACTATTGTTTCTAACTATAGCTTTTTCCTTTCAAAGTTATAAACGTACAGTTTTCTAGTACCCTCACCTGGAGCCCATTTACTTGGGAAGAACTTTGACCTTGTACTTCCTAGTCTTACTTTATCATATTGTCATTTCATCTAAGGCATCTCCAGATACACCCTAAGATATCACTTTTCAAAAGAAAGAAAAGTGGGGGTAGGCTTCCTTAGCAACCTTTGGAGATTTAACTTAAGAGCTGCCAAAACGATACATATACAAGGCTAAGACCCTTAACTGTGATTTGTCCTTGGGAAGCCCACATCTATGCTTGGATATCTTTCTCTGAACCATTTGCTTAAATTCTATACCAAAATAGATTTAATAAAACCTCAAATCTGCTTCATGGTGGTCAGTCTTGAAATTCTTATCTCTGTCAAAACCTCCAATTCTAGTTTGTCAAGAGTTGAGGTCCACTACAGATTCAGAGCACCTCTAGGGGGCTGAAGGGAACAATAGGTACCAGTGTTTTTATCTTATCTCAAACACTTTCACAAATAATGTAACAACCATGCAAATAACAAGGAAAAACAAATATGTTTTCTATAACCACAGAAAATTGTGGTTGGGACATAATTTCATCATGTAATGTGTGCCTAGAATGATCAGGGGCTGGATTCAAATTCCCAGCATCACACACAAGCAAATGAGTATATCATAATTAAAGAAAAAGTTAAACATTCTGATAAAAAATAAAAAGTAATTATTTCATAGACGAACACAAAAAATATATATACCTTTTTAAAAATTAGATTAAAGATTTATTATAGGATCATAAATTCTCCTTATAGAGATCAATTCCTTATAGCCATCCATAAGAAGATAGGTGGAACAATATATGCAAAAGTAAAATAAAAAATAATCAGGAAAAAGTCAAATTTTAAAAACAGTAAAAAACTAACAAACAAAATAAATCCAACAGTAAATGCAGCATATTACATGCAGTATGTTAATGGTAAGAACAAAACAAACAAGAGATAAGCATAATAGCTGGGTGAAATAATAGAGATAAAGGAAGAATGCAAGAATGGGGTTGCAGAGGAACAGAGCAGCACATGATAATATTTTGCAATAAGTCATAAGTTAACAAATTGTCTTCAATATTATCAGTATCCTCCTGTATCATTTATTTCTAATCAATGTATTTTATTTCTAGCAGTTTTAGATATTAAAAAATGATGGAAAGTATGGAGGGTTTCTACATTTATACATATACAAATTCTTTCACATATACAAATTCTAACACTATGTGCCCCATTTCAGTGGTGCATTTGCAACGAACAACCTGTATTTGTACATCATTATTATAATCATTATTGTGTAGAAGTCATGGTATACATTTGTTGTGTAGCAATTTCCTCCAAGATAAAAACACCATCTTGTAGGCAAGCTCATTAGACTTTGGATATTTTAAACAGCGGTTTTCAACCTTTATATTCTGTGGCCCATTAATATAGTTCTTCATGTTGTGGTAACACCCAACCATAAAATTATTTTGTTCCACCTTCATAACATTAATTTTGCAACTGTTATGAATAGCAAATGTGTCTATGTTTTCTGTTGGTTTTAGGCAACCCTTGAAAAAGATTGTTTTACCCTGAAAGGGGAAGTGCTGTACAGGTTGAAAAACACTTTTCTAAAGGAAAGAGAAACATTCTGTTATTGAGGCATGCTCTTTTGTGCTCAGGATGTAAATAATTAAAGGTCTGTAGGATGTCCCCAAAACTGACAAGATGCAGTAGGGTCATTCCTCCCCAAATTTACACAAGCACCCAAAGTTATACAAGAAGTAAGGGTTTCTGAGAGACACTCTCAGACAAGCCATGATAAAATGAAGAGGCAGACACCAGCTGAGATATCTGGACAAGGCATAGATTAATTGAGCTACCTGGAGAGGGCTTTCTCCAACCTGTGGAGTTGCCTAAAAGCTGAGCATTATGCTCTAGGTTTCCAAATTTCTTAAGCCTTCATCCATGCTGGTATGGATTTTGGTGATGCATCTTTCTTTGACTCATCTGTTTATATTAAGTAGCCCCAGTAAAAACCATTGGCTCACCAAGGTGGGCTTTAGTGGAATCCATGCTTTAGTTCTGTTATTACCCTGTAGAAACCAAGTGAATGGCATCCAAGTTGTTAGCCAGTATATTCATCAGGGATCTCTAGAGGCACAGAACTTATGCAATGAAACTTTCTCTTTCTATGCCTCTCTCTCTCAATAAAAGGGTTATTTATTGGAATGACTTACAGTCCAACTAATTTAACAGTGGCTAACTGTGAATGGATTGTCCAAGAATTTAGTAGTTTCTCAGTCCTACATGGCTAGGTGTCTTAGCTGGAATTCTTTATATGCTAGAATCTTGAAGAAATAGGTTCCAATGCCAATAAAGGAATGAATGTGTTAACAAGGACAGGACAAGAAAGCAAAGAGTAAAGTCATCCTTCTTCCATTGTCATTATATAGGCTTCCAAAAGAAGGTGTGGCCCAGACTAAAGGCATGTCTTCCCAATTCAAGATCCAGATCAAGAGCCTGTGTCTTTCAGCCTCATGATCCCCATCAATTGCATGCTGTTATTCCTAGCTCAACATCCAGAACACAGCTGTGACCTCCATTTCTGGATTGTGGTTCTTTCCGTATATGCTCAAATTGACAACCAACCACAGCCATTACAGTCAGGGTAGTTTTATTGTGTAGTATCAACACACATATGCTCTGTAGGTGTCCATAAAAAGCTAAATCCCCAATCTCATCCAAAAATTAATTTTTATATGCTACTTGTCTCCCATTCCCATATATTATCAAAGATAGAGATAGAGTCTAATTTATAATTTTGTTGGTTCTAAACCTGTTTGTTGGATTCATGAAGCATAAAAATTTTCCCAAGCAGAAGAATGTACCACAAGCTATTCATAAGACCGTGGGAAGAGGAGATGGGAGAGGGGAGAAGAGAGGGAAGAGGGGAGAGGGAAGAGTGGAGAGGGGAGGAATTTGTCTATAGATGAGACAGTGAAATACCACACGGACGTTAATCATCATGTTATAAATGTTTCCTGTTAGCATCTCAGGAAGCTTCCACTTGTTATAGTTGCTCGCTATCTTGGTCAAGTACACAGTTGTTCTCATCTCCCCAGAATAGTGTCATGTGACATTAAAGGTCGTTATTGCTGCTGTTCATTCTATTGATTTAGGCAAACAGATCAATGTGTACACTATTATAAAACTATACAAAGCTCTAAAACACTCAGTGGTTACACTTATTCACCATCCTCTAATCCCAAGGAATGCTTACAGTGTCTCCTAAGTTTTCCCTTTCCCTGGATGCTATAACAAGAGAATCACGTAGTATGGAACTTTTTTCAGATTGGTTTCTTTTAGGGAGGGATGTTCATTTACGCTTCCTCCATATTTTCTTCATGGAGGTGTTAGAGGCTCATTTCTGTTTGACTAATCTTAACATTGTACAAATGCATCAGTTTATTTGCCCACCCATTATCATTATTGATTCAAGAGAGAGAGCATTGAAATTTTTCTAAAATTTGGAAATTAGGAAAAAAAAACATAGCCTGGCACTTGGTGGCACACACCCATGTGAGTTTGAGGCCAGCTTTGTCTGCAAAGCAAGTGTCTTGTCCAGCCAAGACTATATAGAGAAACTCTGTGTCAAACAACCAAAAAAAAGTGGAGGAGCCACTGTCATATGCAGGTTTTAAGTGGCTATACATTTTTCAATTTATATGAGTAAAAACAAGGAATATGACTTATGGATTGTGGAATCAAAATTTGTATTTTTGAAAGAAATCTTTAACTGTCTGTGCTGGGGCTGTACTGGGGTATATCCCCAACTGTAGAGAATGTATCTCCCTGTCATTTTGCATTCTTACCAGCACTTATTTTCATGTATTGATAAGTTTGTAATAGCTGTTTTAATTTGTTCCCCCTTTATGAAAACAGTGTTCACCTAATTTTTGTATACTTCCCTGCCACTCTTCAATCTTCTATAGTGAAATATCTGTTGAAAATCTGAGTCCATTTTAATTGGATTTTGAATTTCCTTATTGTTGAGATATGACTGTTCTTTGCATACTTTAGGTATTATGTATATCTGTTGAAAATATTTTTCCCCAGCTTTGGCATGTTTTCTCATTTTCTTTTACAGACTGAAAATTTTGTACATGTTTTGTTCTTTAAAAAAAAAAAACGTTTCAAATTTGTTTTTAAAAGCATCTAGCACTTGCCTCTTGGGAGTGCATTGTAGAATTTAAACTCCTCCATAAATAACATTTTTAACCTGTTGGAGGTGTATAAATTTGATAACATTAGTGTATGATTTTTTTTTACATTTTGCATTCTCATCACAATGCATGTACTCCAATTCCTTTCAATTTTATATATGAAGGAAACCTCCACAGTTTCCTCTTATATTATCTTGATGTCTTGGCACACAGTAATGCTTCCTACTAAGAGCAAGGTGATGCCACAAAAGTTATCTTTATGGGTGAATATAGCTTGGCAGTATAAGATGTTAGGATTTTAGCAATTGCCTAAG
This sequence comes from Pachyuromys duprasi, assembly GCA_028658305.1. NCBI lineage: Eukaryota > Metazoa > Chordata > Mammalia > Rodentia > Muridae > Pachyuromys > Pachyuromys duprasi. The sequence goes on from JAQQSO010008058.1 coordinate 7,002, forward strand.
TCTACAGTGAATTACATAAACATTCTGCCCAGGAGAGGAATGCAGCTTTGTAATAGTTCATGTATCTCACCAGGATTTTATTAAAATCCACCAACTTTTTCTCAATATGTCCTTAGAAAGAACAAAGTAGAGTATTTGAACAACTTACAGGCAGTATCAAAGGAAAGTGGCTGGCAAAGCCAAGAATATATTTCTTGTTCTCCTTCCCTTTAAAATATGTTAAGAAATGATCTTTGCTGTTCATATATTAAAGCTTCTGTGGGTGCAGGCCACTTTGCTGTCAGCTCCAATGTCAGTCTCTTCAAACTCTCTGTTTCCATAATAAACCCTGACCTGACATTACCACTTCCTTCATGGTTCAGGAGTTATTGAAGAGCTAGTAAAAACCAGAGCAGGGTCTCTTCCAAATGCAGCCAATGACTGAGCACAATTGGACATAATTACATGTAGACAAGTGTCCTCTTGGGCCTCAGCAGAAGTGAAGAGAGATGCATTTCTACCATGGTATTAGAGCATAAAGGACAGTTCCTTATTTTGTAAGTCACCCAGCTGTAGGACTGGACAACATGTCACCACTTAGCCTTTGGACAGCCAGCTATTCAGAACCTTATCCTGTCTAGTGTCACATAGCTGAAGAGAGGCCTTTTTCTTTCTTTCTTTCTTTCTTTTCTTTCTTTCTTTAAGCTTCTGATTTTGGCTAGTTTACATAATATGTGGGCTGTGGCAATCAGGCAAATATTTGCTCTCTTTGTAAATTAGTGTTAACTGAAGGCTGGCAGGGACTGAATGGGTACAGCTATCTCAATGACACGGGAGTGTCATCTTGAAACTCATAAGACACGCTTAACCCTCTGAGCTTTTTAATGCTGTACTGAATTCTTCTGGGCACAGATATAGACTTTTTTCAGTGATAATATGAAACATTCTGCAATTAGTTCCAAATATGAATTTTGAAGTAGAAATAGGGATCAGATTTTGATAAACCACTTAGTTTAGAAAACTCCAAGTTCTGGCTTTTCCTGACTGTAGGAAATGACTTCAAATAATAAGGCAAGGACTTTTGTAGTGCCAGAGAGCTCATTTTGTAAATCATAACAATATCTTGTTTGGCTTCCTGCTGAGCCAGCCCCAACATGCCACCTGCCCCTCTGTTAGGCCTTAGCGCACCACCACGATGGAGAACTCTGCAAATTTCCAACATGCAGTACCACCTACACCACTGCTAGAGAGATCGGTTCCATTTTACCACTGAAGCTGACTGTGAACCATACTTAAACCCCACAATAATGAAATGACGAAAGGCCATTTTTTTCTTCACTGTTTTGTTTGAGAGGGCAAGTTAGCCTCTTTTTTACAGAAGCAAAAGATAATGAATTTGGTGCCCTCATTACTGCTGTTTTTTTAAACAAAATTTCATTTCTTTTTCTTTTAGGAAGCCAGGTAACCGATCTTTCTGTCTACCCTCATCTCTCTACCCATCTCTCTCTCTCTCTCTCTCTCTCTCTCTCTCTCTCTCTCTCTCTCTCTCTCTATCTATCTGTATACAATGGAGTTCATTGCTAACATTAAATATTGGGAAAAGTATTAGATTTGATTAACTTTCAACATATATTCATTGCCTTTTTCTTACATTTATGAAAGAAGAATATTACTGCATCCCATTAATGCAAAGAATTCCATTAAAAACTAATTTCAATTAGTAAAAAAATGTGACAGGAAGTGGCAGTTGCTGAGTTTGGGATGACCCTTAAGACACATTATGCTTCTTTTGGCCTATTGGGATTTTTGAACTTCTTCAAGGAGAAATCTATACTCCAGGTGTCACTGGACAGTTCATCCTCTGAAATGAGGCATCCACGTAAACACGACCTAAAACTTTAATCAAATTTGCTTGAGCAAACTGTCTACACAGCAAGAAAAAATAAATGCTCTTCTCAACTACAGATTTTGAAGTGGCTTGTGCTGCAGCATTATGTGGAAAGAGCTGACGGATTAAAGAACTTCAGAATTCTGCACTTCAGAATCTTTATTAAGATGAAATTCACATGCCATGTAATTAATACCCCTTTTTAAATGTAATTTATTTATTTTTATATTAATCACAGGTTATGTACTTTGTATCCCAGTCATAGTCCCTTCCCTCATTCCCTCCCACTCTCCCCATCCCTCCCTCATGTCCTCCCTGGCCCCTTCCAAGTCCACTGATGGGGGAGGACCTCCTTCCCTTCCAACCAACCCTAACTTATCATGTCTCTGCAGGGCTGTCTGCAATGCCCTCTTCTGAGATCTAGCTAGGCTGTTCCTCCCAGGTATGTGGGGGGGAGGGTCAAAGAGTCAACCATTGAGTTCATGACAGAAATAGTCCCTGTTCCCCTTACTAGGGTGCACAGGTTGATACTGAGCTACCATGGGCCACATCTGAGAAGGGGTTCTAGGTTATATCCATACATGGTCCTTGGTTAGAGAAACAGTCTCATAAAAGACCCCTGTGCCTTGACCTATTTGGTCTTTGTGGAACTCTTATTCTCGCCAAGACTTGCTAACTCCCTCTTTTTTCATATTATTCCCTGCCCTCTGCCGAAGGCTTGGTTGTGAGTCTTAATATCTGCTTTGATACAATGCTATGTAGAGTCTTTCAGAGGCCCTCTTTGGTAGGGTCCTGTCGTGCTGCTTGTTTTCTCCTACATTCAATGTCCATCCCATTTGTCCATCTAAGCAAGGATTGATCATCCCAACCTGGGTCCTTCGTATTGTTTATGTTCTCTAGGTGTATAGATTTCAGTATGTTTATCCTATCTTATAGGCCTATATAAGTGAGTGTATAACATATGTTTCTTTCTGCTTTTGGGATACCTCACTCAGGATGATCATTTCCAGGTCCCACTGTGTACCTGCAAATTTCATGATTTCATTCTTTTTAATTGCTGAGTAGTATTCCATTGTGTAAAAGTACCATAATTTCTGTATCCATTCCTCAACTGAGGGACATCAGGGTCATTCCTAAGAGTGGTATACCTGGGTCTTGAGAAATCACTATTCCTAATTGTCTAAGAAAGCGCCAAATTGATTTCCAGAGTGGTTGAACAAGTTTACATTCCCACCAGCAATGGAGGAGGGTACCCTTTTCTCCACAACCTCTCCAGCATGTGTTGTCACTTGAGTTTTTGATCTTAGCCATTCTAGTGGGTGTAAGGTGAAATCTCAGGGTCGTTTTGATT
>JAQQSO010008059.1:0-10219 GCA_028658305.1 Pachyuromys duprasi
GTATACGCAAAGACCACTTTTCTGCTAGATATAAAGTAATCTACTTCCTGTCTGAACATAAATGGGGATTTTTCTTTTAGCTTTCAGTAGGAAGGAAATATGGTTCTCATAAGCAGTTACTATGATTATACTTTGTTGATAATATGAATTTTTATCAGATTCATTGTCCTCTTCACTTTGGCTGCTTGGAAACTGCAGGCTAAATTTGTAATTAACATGCAAAGTGTTTTGAGCTTTTCATTATGGGGACCTTGCAGCATTTCTGCACCAGAAATCAGAGGTGTATGTTGGCTCCAATCTGCAAGCTGCATCACTAACCACATCTTACAATGCCGGACCTTTACACTCCATTCACTGGGATCTTTCTATAATTCCACAAAAATTTTTAAAGGATTCTGTAATTTCTAAAGCATCATAAATATTTAGGAAGGCATTAGTCTAGAAACTAATTTATATTTATGTATAATAAAATATAATCACATGTATAATTTTCTTAGCAAAAATAATAGTGTTTGTTTCTACATTTCAACAGAAATAAGTGTGATTCCACAGGGCAACAGGTATCAAATATCAAACATCACTTTATTGCTGGGTTTAATTCTTCTAATCTATTATGTTAGGAAAATATTCCCACCTTTGACATAAGTCTCTGTCCTAGCAATAACATGAATCTACTGCCCTTTGGATTTCCTATGGCAAGAGACAACAGCGCTATGAAAGCATTTTTTTAGAGAATATTAGGTCCAGTCTTTGAAAGCCATTAATTAACTAAAGATAACCTTGAGTGATCATTTCTGTGTGTTTGTAGACATGTGTTTCTGGTTTTTTGTTTATTTTTTGTTTGTTTGGTGTGTGTGTGTGTAAGTGTGTGCTGCTTCAATACTTTTCTACTTGCAGCCCTATCAGAAATTATATGTCTTTATGTCTTGACAGAGTTGATCGTCTTTTCTTCAGAAGCAATGATCCATTACAATGTACCTCACACCTGACTTAAAACACTTGGCTGATAATTCCATTAACATCAGAAGTGAAAGAGGCATTGATACTGCAAAAGATCAAACTGTCAGAGGAAAGGTGTTTCAGTGTTAACTCTGACGCGGAATCATCTTCAGTGATGTTTAGGCCTCGGGCTTCTCAGTAGCAGATGATGGTTTGCAAACCAATAACAGGAATTTTCATACTTCCTTATACTGTTAAAATCTTTTGGAAGTCACTGAGACTCCAACAGCACAAACAGTAAAAACAATAATTTATAACTAACATCCACTTGTGTTTATTCAAGTAAAATCTGTGATTCTGAAAATATTTTTCAGCTCTAAGCATCCATTCACATTTGGATGTAACTACAACTAGTTTGTATCTTACATTCACTAAATAGATACTGAATGAAAGAAGAAAATGACAGCTGTAGGGAGAAGGAGAAAAACTCAATGACACATTTTTCAAAAGAAGAGATTGAGACAGTGAGACAGGATAGGATGTTACATAATATCCATACAACCCACCTGATACATGTTAGCCCAGGAATTTTGAAGGAAAATTCACTTAACCTCTGCAAATTACTATACTCCTACAAGATGTATGGCACTTACTTCTATTTGAAAGGAGACAGGGAGCATGTGTAAAGGTTCCAACCTTGAAGTGAGCAGACTTATCAACACCTGGGTTAACCAAAAATACAAAGTTGTACTTTTCACTCAGTTTTTAAATAAAAATACTTCAGCAAAATTCCTCCATAATTAAAAGCTTCATTTCATCAAATTTTCATTTATATTCCTCACACGAATAATCGAAAGTATTACATAAACTTTTAAACACAACATGCTATAGCTCTTCCCTTAAAACTTTTCATATAAGGGCCTTTTAATGAATTTAAGCAATCGGGAGAAGAGACACTTCCAAGGAAGAGGAAATGCAACGTATTGTTATAGAGAAAACAAAGAAGAGACTGGAATAGTAGAATTAAATAGGAAAGGGGATGAAAGAGGAGAGAGGAGGGACTATAGGAAGGAACAACTAATATGAAAGGACATTTGAAAACCATATGGAAACTTACCAGTGCAGAAGCTTCCTAAAATACACACACATATGAAAGTAATCTAAATGGAGTCACCAAATAACAGGGAAGACAGTGCCTGTCTGGAGATCTTGTGCCTAATACTTGTCCAGGGCAAGTATTAGGTTACATCTTGTTGGGTTGTTGACCAAAGAGCCCTAGGGAAACTTCCAAACATCAAGGGCTATTTCCAAAGCTAGGGTTACTCCCCACAACCTGTTATCAAGGCTCTATTGCTGAAGAAAACATTTAAACATGTCATCAAAAACAGAGAAGTCGAGCTGCTATCTAACTAGAAGTTCTGTCCCTACTGACTAGCATTTAAGGTATTGGAAGATACTTTGTGTGCTGCTACAGAAGAAAAGAAACTATCGACATCTCCTAGATACAAATACTGGGACCTATAGGAGAGATTTGCCTGCAAGATATATTGGTGCCATTGTGGTAAAAATGTTAATGGGAGTAAACAAGCACTTTCTGATTGAATTTAAGGCCCTCTACATTAGACAAAACCCAGACTTGACACTGCTTTATTGGTCAAGAACCTGTGGTTAGATAGGGTGTGATCCAAAGGGAAAACCTACTACAATTATTCTGACAAAAGAAAATAGCAATAAAAAGATTCCTAATGACATACTGATATACTAATAAACAAGTACCTCACTCAGACCTCATCAGAGAAGCTTCCTCTTGCAGTAGATTCTCAAGCAGTGACCCACAACTAGGCAATGTGCAAAGAATGAGAGACTTTGGAGCCCTCAGGCCTAAGTAAGATCTCTTCATCAAAGCCCTCCTATCAAGACTCAGAGACCCATGCAGAAAAGACTGTCAGAGCCAGAGATGGATAACTCCAAGAAAACAGTCTTCCAGATGAACAGGACTGACACACATATTAACTCAAGGAAACACACACAAGGCCTACCCCGACAGGTCCAAGCCCAAGGTAGTCTTTACACTGAGAGGGGGAAGTTGACACAGACTCCCATCCCTAACCAGTAATCTATCTGCAATCAATACCTGATGGAAAAAATTCGTTTTTTCCAATGGTGTCTCACTGGGAATATAAATCACACTTCACGGAATGCCCAATACCCAGGAGTTGACTGAAAACACACAATTAACTCAATGGTATTTTGTAGACTTTTTGTCTCATTTTGCTTCATTTGGGCTTCTTTTTCTTTCTTTATTTCTTTCTTTCTTTCTTTCTTTCTTTCTTTCTGTCTGTCTGTCAGGTCTTTTTCTTGCTTGTTTTTATTCCTTTGTAGGTTTGTTTTTGTTTGAGGGGGTGTCTACTTTTTGTTGTTGATTTTTTTTATTTGTTTGTTTAAAGAGAGAAAGAACATAAAGTTGAGTGGATAGGGAAATACAGAGATTCTGGGAGAAATTGAGGGAGGGGAAAATAAAGGGAAAAAAAAGTAAATGTCTTAAGATAATCATACACCAAAGAGATAAAATGTGAAATTTAAGAAACTACATGAGATTTCTGACTTTCTGATCTCTCTGACCAGTAGAATTATATTTCCTGCTATTCCCAGTATTTAAGTAAAAATCTCAAATCAAGCACCGTGTGTGTATATTCAGCTCAGTTTGGTGGCACAACGCTGCAATCTTGGCCACTTACAAGGCTTCGTGAAAGAGCACCTAGAACAGTGGTTCTCAACCTGTAGGTCACAAACACTTGGGGTTACATATCAGATATCCTGCATATGAACTTGGGACTCATACCAGCAACAAAATTATAGTTATGAAGTAGCAAAAAAATAATTTATGGTTGGGGTCACCACTACATGAGGAACTGTATTAGGAAGGGAAGAACCTAGACTATAGAAGATTTGCCTGAGCAACTTAATGACAAACAAACAAACAAAAGTAAATAAACATTAAATCTAGTGGAAATAGTTCATCTCAGACCTAAACAAAAAATGGCTCTACTATGTCAACATTGTGTAAGTGCGAGAAAAAAGCACAGATCCACATATATAGAAGCTTGTAAGTTCAAAATTATACAGCTTCATTATTTCAGATTGAAACTTCAAACTGAAAGCAAGATTATCTAAGCAGACAAGTCATTTATTTTAAAAAATTATAGGTGTTATTAGCATAGTGCCCTGTGTGTGTTCATGTGTGTGTTATTCAACATCTAGTCAATAGTGATTTTTAATTCTCACTCTCATTACTAAATTCTCTCTCAAGATCATAAGGAAAATTTCAATTTCTAATTATTTCTTTGTACATATAATTTATTTTTAAGGTGAAATATGAAATGCAATGAGATTAGCACATAATAAAAGATGTTGTATAAGAATCATCAGAATAAACAATTGATTTCATTTTCTTAAAATAGAGAATGTGCACCAGAGGTCACCGTATATTTTTCTGAAACAGAAGCACATTTTGTCACTGTACAGCTCCCTAAGGAAGTGTCAAACGCTTAGTGACTGATATATTTGGAAATGAAAAGAATAAAGGATCACACTGCCAAATTGGCAAGAATACTTGCTCCCTGTCCATAGAGCATCAACGGAAGTTGTTTCATCTTCCAGCTGTGTTCCTTTGTTGCCAATGAAATTATATCACAACGTATATAAGAGCTGAGAGTTCTGATCCTTCATCCTCCACGACTCAAAATTAACTGACCGGAGTGCTTCTGACCAGCAGATCAATCCGCTAAGAAGAAGTTTCTCCAAGGTAGGCTAAGAAGAAGTTTCTTCAAGGTAGGCACCTAGAAATATGAAGCCCCTTTAACTTGATAATAAATTTTGCCTGGTTTTCAAATATAGCATTTTTTAAAATTTTTATTTCTTTATTCACTTTACATCTTTATTACAGATTCCCCCCTTCTCTCCTCCCAGTCTTCCCTAGCACACCCCTCCTCTCCGTCTTCTCAGAGAAGGAGAAGGTCCCCTATGGGTACCAACCTGGCACATTAAGTTGCATCCTCTCCCACTGAGGCCAGACAAGGCAGCCCAGTTAGGAGAATGAGATCCAAAGGAGGCATCAAAATCAAAGAGACTCCCAGCTCTAGTTGTTAAAAGATCCACGTAAAGACCAAGCTGCACATCTGAAACATGTGTGCAGGACCAGTCCATGCATTTTCCTTGATTGGTGGTTCAGTCTCTGTGAACCCCCATGGCCTACGTTAGTAGACTCTGTAGGTCTTCTTGTGGAGTCTTTGACCCCTCCAGCCTCCTCAATTATTTCGCTAACTCTTCCATAGTGTTCCCCAAGCTATGTCTAATGTTTGGCTGTGGGTCTCTGTATGTTTCCCTCAGCTGCTGGATTAAGCTTCTCAGGGGAGTTAAGCTGGGCTCCTGTCTACAACCATAGGAGAGTAACATTAATGGTGTCAGGGATTTGTTCTCTCCCATGGGATGGGTCCTGTGGGATTGGTTGGCAATTCCCCCAGTCTCTGTTTCATCTTTGTCCCTGCACATCTTGTCAGCAGAACAGATTTTAGGGTGAAGGTTTTATGGGTGGGTTAGTGTCCTTATCCTCCCACTGGGAGTTTTGCCTGGCTATAGGAGGTGGCCACTTCAGGCTCCATATCCCCCACTTCTAGGATGCTCAGCTAGGGTGACCCCACAGACTGCCAAGGAGCCTCCCATCCCACATCTCTGGCAAATTCCAGAGATGACCTCCACCTCTGATTTCCCTTCTGGAGATAGAATTTTAATGGGCTATTTATAGGCAAATTACTGTAAGAGTAAGTGCCTACAAGAAATTATAAAATGTATTACAAAAAGGAAAACATTATCAAGTAACATGAAAGTATTCATGTTGGTCATTTAGGATACTGAGTCCACCAAAGTTCACAATTCCTTTTTCTCCTTCCTGTCCCTTAAGGTTCCTTAACATTCACAATGATGGCCTACTCTCAGATGTACTCTGAAAGAGAATTATTCTAAATTATATATTTACCACTAATTTTAATTGTTTTTAAGCTTCATATGAACTATATCTTAGTAAAAACCAGTAAGTTACATTTGCTCATAGTATCTAGCGAAAAACTGTTGCTAATATTCTTTCAAGGTTTGCATTGTTTAGCTGCTACATTTAAGCGATCAACAAAGTTGACTGTAGGAGCTGAAAGGCCACTTCGTGCAGTGGGATGAAGGAAGAATTCAGGCAATCTGGCTGCAGAAATTTGTCACAAGCCCTGAGACAACTAAAAAGAAAACAGACCTAAATAATTCTGTTTTCTTCAGTCCTAATTATTGAACATATCTCAATGTTGGAAAGCAGATTTGAGAACATTCATTGTGGACTAAAATGACTTTAGTATAGTGTTAACACTAGTCTATATATCAAGTTATTCTTTGATCTTTGTGTCTAATGGGAAGATGTCTTCCTTATTTACCATGTGTCATGAGAAATTTAAGTATGATGAACTTAAAGTGGAAATATCTCAACAATACCTTACAGAAACTTGTTGCTATAGAACTGCTATATTTAAGTAAAACAAAATGTGCAAACAAAAAAAATGTCCATTTCAAAATGATTACTGTTAAGCCAAAAGTTTGGCTTTTAAAATCTTCTGTTGCTCAGACTCTTTAAAGACAAATATGTGGCATTTTATCTGTACCAGCTCACAAGTTAAAAAATGAAAATTAGCCCCATAGTTTACATGAAGTTTTATGAGCTGACCATACTACCCCAGTAATACTGAGTCCAAACTAAGGTTTATAAAATTAATTTAAGATACAGTGCACTACATATATACAGTGTATTGGGACATGTTCCTAATAATGACATTTCATTTTTTTAAAAGATGTAAACCAGCCATCATGCTTACTTTCAGGGGCTACCAAAGATGAAACCACTGTATTTGATCTTCAGCCTTTGGGTTCTAACAGGATGTTTCCTGGTAAGTATCAACTATCCCTACTACATAACTTCATATTCTCTTGTGAACTTCTATGTAGGACTTTTAAACGTTATTTATCTGTATTTCCTAATACATAGAAGTTGCAATTTATTGCTGGGACACCATTCTAGTTCTTTAACTTGAAAATTCTGCTTTAGTTTAATAGCCACAGACAGTGGAATAAACTGTTAAGAAAATCATAGATAAACCCAAGAAAGTTGACTACTGCCTCATACACAGTTCAATATCAGAATGGTCAAAGGAAAACAAAGAAATGTTGAGCTAATTCTTTAGTTGCATCAAGAATAAAATTAATGTGAACTATTTTCAACACATTATCCCTAGGTAGCTAAAAATAAAATTCTGGACAAATTTGCATGCACAGTGCTCAACCTTAGAAACGGAAACTCTTATATTTAATGTCTTCCATGATTCAATGAACAAATAAAGGTAGACAGAGCACTGGTGCCACAGATGTGTCTTGTAATAGTACATTTCACCAATAATATAAATAAGAGTTATACTGGCATGTTGGAGGCAAAAGCCAAACAGAAATGTAAGGGGACAGGAGGAGTGAATATAGCATTCATAACTGGCATTCACTATGGAGTCACAAGAAAGGAAAGAGGTAAGAGTCAAAGCCAGCAGCAGCATAAAGATACAAGAGAGCAAAAGAAAAATTGTTATAATGATACATGTTGGTAACAGGCTACACCAAGGGGCAGGTGCAAAGCTGTGGGAGGGTATTTGGTGAATCCACATAGGTGTGGTCAATTTCTAAATGATGTGTTCTAGTAAAATGAAGTGGCCTACAGTTGAAGTGAGTAAAAGAAAAACAAAAACAAAAACAGAGCCACATCCTTAGGAAAACAATGGAGAAGGTGTTCTCTGAAACCATCCGTGACTTTGCAGGCTGCATGGCCTACACTGGGGAGTTCATTTCTATCTGCTGCGACCTCTTGGCAAAGTAATAGGAGAGCCATGTGCAGGTAAACATGGTGCTCAGAATAAGGTAGAAAGAGAGAAAAAAGAAAGTTAGTGAAACATTATAAGTCTCTATAAAATTGGAGAGGGCTGACCAAAGGAACTTGAGAGGATTACAAAGCAGTGCTGAGGGCTTAAAGGTCTGAACATACAGAGCCTATAGCATCTTCTACCATTGTTCATGAAGTTGAACTTGAGGGACAGATTTTTAGAGTAAGCCTAAAATTTAGAATTGCGGAAGGCAATGGGTAGATGAACAAATTAGAGAAAGGAGTCAACGAATAAGTGAATGAATCTGTGTCCCCTCAGACCACCAGCCCCAGGCTAGCTTGACTTAGGATTTGCATCATGGAACTAAGCACATACTTTCCCTCTGGTTGACATGGCTCCTTGTGTTTTATGTCATCCAACCTCATTGCGAAGATGCCCTGTCACTGAAGCAGTTCTTCACCTTTCACCTCTCTAAGACTAAGCACTCCAACTGCCTGATGCATTTGTTTCCTGAAACACTTCTCAGCATTTTTATTTTTAGTGTTGTACCTTAGGAAAATCACTAAACTAGGTGTTAGCATAGCAAGCAAAGCACTTAGAGTTCAGTGAGTGCTGACCCAAGCTTGGCAAGCACTGCCTAGACATCTGGGCAATATTAAATAGCTCCGAGCCAGTGAGGTTATGAAAAGGGCTCAGGCATGACGAACAATATGGCACAACAAATCTGAGGACTCCAGGCTGTGGAAACATGTATGACTGTCGTTTTCCCAAGGTGGAAAGAGTTTTATTTTCTCATGCAGTCAGAACCTGGCAGAGGCAGAACCCCACCATAGCCTTTGCGCTACAGAGACCATTCTTCTCCCTTTGGCCTCTACTTGCACCACCTTGTGCTGTATCTCCTCAGGCTACAGAGTCATGTTGAACATCTGAACCTCCCACCGCTGCTACACTAACTTATTCCTAAAAGTGCAAACACTGTAACATGTTTTGAAATTTATTGGAATTAAAACCTAGAAGAATCCTAAACCCTTGAGTGATGCAGACATTTTCCAATCCTGTAGGGCAACAATGTAGATTTAGGATTGATTTCCGTGACCATGCTTACTAAAAGACAAGCTTAAGATTTTGTTCATGTTATTTTCCTTCTATTCAGTACCATCTAACCTTTCATTTAGACCCTAAATTCCCAGAAAAGAGAAACACTTTCTTTGATTGATGTTGAGGATTTTTTACTTAGAAGCATGTAACAGTTTTCTGTTGCTACATAAGAAATTATCACAATTAGGACTTTAAGACACGTTTATCATAGCATCATCTACACTTGGCTTAGTCTTGCTCTTTTCTCAATTGCCTCACAAGCCAGAAAGAGCAGCCTAATGAATGTCCATTCTCATCTCAAGGCCATCCTTTCCACAGTTCCCAGAATTACATACCTGTATTGCAGTGTTGAATGGCCCTGGCTTTATTAATACTTAGTTAACATAAGGTAAACGGGTTTCAGTTGTGATTTTTTAATTGAGGGCATTTTCTTTTTGTAGTCTTGGCTGTCCCTGACTTACTGTATAAACTAGGCTGGCCTTGAACTCATAGAGATCTGCCTGCCTCTGCCTCTGCCTCCCTGAGTGCTAGGATTACAGACATGCACCCACCATGCCTGGCTTCAGTGTGAAATTTTTATACTTCATTTGGATGGATTTTTCTCTACTCCATACTAGTCTCCCCACACCCAGATCCCTATTTGCCTTTTCTACACTGGACTCTTTTGTACTCAGTATTGTTCCTTCTTTTTTGTTCTATTTTATTCTCAACATTCTCCATTAAAGTTTATTTTCCAACTTTATTAAATAAAATATTGATAATTTCCAAAACACGTATGGAACTAGAAAATGTAGTAAGTACAGTAACCCATCCTCAGATAACAAATAGCATGTATAATCTCTCATATCCTAGAGACTAAAGCTTCAACATGTGTATCATGAGTAAAGATCAGGAATTAGTGAGGGGCCTTCAGCTGAGTCCTTGGCCATGAGCCAACCTTGGTCATGAGCCAGATGTCACTCTGATCTAATAATAGTCCAGTCCAGTACAGAGATGCTTGTTATAAGTCAATAGACCATGTACTGCAACATGAAATCTCTAAATTCTTCTCACTGTGAAATTTGCTTTAAAAGAACATATCTGATAAAGCCAGACCAGCAAAGGTCTTGGGAGAGTAGGACTTTTAGGAACCATCTTAAAATTCTATGTAGGCCAGAAAGAGTATGTGCTACTTTCCTTTGATATACCTTATTTAAACTTGTTTGTTTTCTTTCTCCCACAGTTAA
>JAQQSO010008060.1:0-10218 GCA_028658305.1 Pachyuromys duprasi
TATCATCCCCCTACCATTCAAAATATTTTTGTTTTTGAGTCACTGTACCAATAAAGAACATACCAGTAAGGTTATTACAAATGTGAGTCCCTAATGGGGTTGTGTATTTTCCCTTATGCTTGCACACTATTGCAATACGCATTCTTAACTCTACATCTGTAAAGTTTAAACACAGAAAATGATCAATATAGCAATAGGGGACCCATGACTGTGTAAATATTCCCCTCAGAGAAGCTTGGCTTTGGCCCATCTCATGGTGGGAATCAGTTTACTTAACCTGGCAATTAGTGAGATACAAGAATAAGAGATGGAGAAGCTGTGTTCTCATTACGCATCCCCATCAATCTCTTAGAGAAGCCTGCCCAGAGCAAGGTACTAGCTTTATTCACACTAAGCAGGTTAGTGGTGCAGCCAAGATAAGAACCCCTCTTTCAAATGTTTTCTTTGCTAAGGCAGAAATTATTTATTTTGACCAGGATATTAGAACTTAAGAATGGAACTGTGTACATACAGTGACTTGATCTCCGGGTAAGGTGAATTTTAGATAAAAAGAATTAATGGAAGACTGCATCTTCATGTAGAAGAATGTAATTTTTATCTCCAGTTTGTCTGTTCATGAAAAGGGAATTCAAGTGTGTCACCCGGGCTGTTAGTTAAGTTACATGATAACAGCTGAGAAATGTGGCCAAGATGGAAACATTTCTTGGCCTGAAAAAAAATAGGTTGGGCATTCACCTGAGTCTCAAGAAGAGGAGGCTTATGATAAGGAGAATACCAAAACATTGTTCCTTGGGTAGACTTAAACACATGCGAAAGACATACTCCTGAGTCTGAGGGGTCTTTAGATAAAAAGATTCGTTGAACTGTTATAAATGGAAGACAGAAAAAGGACCAGATATCATGATAAGTTTTATTTTTAACTTGTAGCAAGGCTATTGTAGTACTTAGAAAAATGTCTGTTAGAGCCTAAGCTAAGCACATCTTTTATAATAAAAATGTGATGGAGAAAAACACGAAGCTATTTGTCTTGAGTCAGCATTGGCTTTGGGGAAGATGAGCAGGGTAGCATTAGCAGGTACAGCTTTGAGGCAGGAGGACAGTTCATTAGAAGGAATAATTACTGCTTTTCCATTGGGTGCAGTTGTAAGCAGGATACACTGGCCTCTAGATAGTTATTATAGGATTTGAACTAAGGTTTTAACATATATGGAAGGTAAAATAGCTGTTAATGTGTTAAACACCCCATCTCTCCTTATCCCTAGACAGGGAAGGCTTTGATTTAAAGTTGTTTTAACCAGAGTACAGATTAGTGCAATAAGGGGGAAAGATTGGAGTCAGCTCCACTAAAAGAAAAGGCAAGAGGTGGTCGAATGCCGGGGCACACTGGCTCCTGGAGAAGTGTTGGAGGGTCTTAGGAAGGAGGTTCATCAACGTGGTCAGGTCATCTGTGTTTGTCTAAGTGAGGATTCCACATTTCCTCAGATACCAGGAGATGGATTTTGATAATTGTATTACAGAAAGTTGGCAAGTTCTTGAGTTGGGATGAGAAAGAAATTTACATCAGATCTAAGGTAAATTCTCTAAGAAAAGGTAGGTCAGGGGCATATAGCCAGAAAGACGTCTATCTAGGTATTCCACCAGCTGGGGAAGGGAACTGAAGGCACGCTGGTGTGGGATGGAGGACTGGGGCAGGAAAGGCAAGGTGTGTTAAATGAGCCCTAGGCTCAGTTCTCCACAGCACACAAGGCACTGGCACCAGAATTCTTAAAAGGTGACTTTTTTTTCTGGAATAGTTTTACTATCCCAGGACACGCTAGCTTTCAAATAAAATAGTGAGTTATCCTGAGGTGAGGAGGAAAATCAGCCCTGCAAAAGTGGCCACATTTGGGAAGCTGGAAGGGAAATGCTTGAAGAGAGTAAAAGAAGACAGTTTCAAGATTGCATGTGTCCTGTGTGTGGCTTATGTACATGTGTTGGTGTGTTGTAGGTGCCTGTATGTGTGGCTCATGGGCTCAGGTTGGTGTGGTTGCACATGCAGAGCCCAGTGGAAGACCTTTCTTATTTTTTGAGACATGTTGGTTTCCTCTCTCTCTTTCTTCCTCTCTCTCTCTTTCTCTCTCTCTTTCTCTCTTCCTTTTTGTTTGTTTAGAGACAGGGTTTCTCTGTATGACCTTAGTTGTCCTGGACTTGCTTTGTAGACCAGGCTGGCCTCAAACTCACATAGAAAGACACAGTTTCCTAATGAATCTGAAGCTCACTGTTTTTGCTAGGCCAGTGAGTTCTCAAAATTCCCATCGCCACCCTCCTAGTTCTGGTATTATAAGCGCAACTGGCCATACCCAGCTTATGCACCGTTGTTGATCTGAATTGAGGCCTCTCTTCCTTCACAGTAAGTGTTTTTATTCACTGAGCCATTTTCCAAGTATTGCAAATATTTTTTTAAAAATACTATCTTACTGAAAACGTACCTTTAACTTAGCGAAACCTAGAACACATTTGCACACCCACATGCATGCCAAATACAGGCTTTAACTCTCCTTGCGGCAAGGCCTTTGTGTTTACCTTTGCCCCCACAGTCCTTGTGCTCCACTGAACACCGAATAGTGGGGTTGTTAGCTGCCCAGGAGCCATCTCAAGTTCCCAGGGTCATCTTTCTCTTTGTTTCTTTGTTTCTTTGTTTCTTTCTTTCTTTCTTTCTTTTTTTTTCTCTTTCTTTCTTTCTATTTTTGAGACAAGTTTCTCTGTATAGCCAGTGCTCTTAACCTCCGAGCCATCTCTTCAGTCCCTCCCAGGTCATTATTCAACAAATTAAAGGGTTTGCGTTATCTATTTTATTTCTTTAATAAAATATCACTTTCTCAACGAGACTTTCTTGGATTGTTACTGTCTCCTTACTTTCCCTTACTGTTCTTTTCTTTGGTTTTAAATTTATCATTATTTTTACGTTCATTAGTGTTCTCTCTGTCTGTGTGGGGGTGTTGGATCCTGGAGTTACAGACAGTTTTGAGCTGTCATGTGATTGCTGGGAATTAAACCTAGGTCCTCCGGAAGAACAGTCAGTGCTTTGAACTGCTGAGCCCTCTCTTCAGCCCCCTCCTTTTGTTATGGAGTACTTAAAGCTTCTTTCTCTTCTCATAGGTTGTCTGCCCTTCCCCATCATGGCGGTTTACTAAGATCAGGTGTCTTTGTGTCTTTGTTTATGGATGTATCTCAAGGGGCCTGACGCACAGTGGATATTCAGTAAACGTTCATTGAATGGGTGGAAGCAAATGGAACTAAAATTTCTCTGAAAGTGAGAGCTCTCCTTTGAGCTGAGCCAGGACTCAAAGGGGAAAAGATTAAAGTCATACTATAGCCTAGACCTGTGGATGAAGTGCAGAATAGTGAAATATACTGAAATATGAAATATGTTCTCTCAAATCCACATGGTGGGGTTATCAGGATGGAACCCTAATCCACCATGACTGATGCCTTTTGAAAGAAGAAGGAAAAATACCAGAAATGTGAAGGCACAGTGAGAAAACAGCTATCTCTGAGCTAAGGGGCAAATCCTTGGGGCAGACCATGCTTACCAGCTTCCTTAGTCTTGTCCCAAACCTTCAAGGAACAGATACCTGTTGTCTGAGTCAGCCAGCAGCCCATGGTGCTTTGCTCTTGAACACCAGGGAAACAGACACAGATTTGACATGAGTGCCCTTGCTCTCATCCTGCGCAGTACCATCAGGGGCAGTGGGTCAGAGAAATGGGGCTAGAAACTTATTACTAACTGAGTGCAAATATGTGTTTTTACCTAAATCTGTATTCTTGCCACTCTCAAGTTGAAACACAAGGAACATTTGGCAGCTTGTCTCAAAGCTAGCCCCCTTCCACATACTTCAAGTGTGACAGTGATGTCATGTATGGGGAAAAGTGCTGTGTGGCTTGTTTGTTTATGCATTTGTATATTCACTCTTGTATGTAATGTGTCTTTTATAACTCAGGCTCTAGAGATTTAGGGATGGAGTCAACACTTTCTTTGTCACAAAATAGGCCCATAGATTCTGGCAGTAGAGAATTATATGGGCAAGCAATTACATCACAGTGAAAGAAGCTTAATGATGGAGAGGTGTTTCAGTAGGGATAGGGATAGAGAAGAAGCCTGTGTGTTAAGTAGCTATTAAATGCTCATTAGTAAATAGTGAAGAACTAACAGAGGCCAAATTCATCTCAGAGGCAAATTAAACCATAGTTGATTCATGTATATAAAGAACTTGAATTTTGCGTAGAGTCCTTCAAGGTTCCTATAAAACAAGGTGCAAAGCCTGACTGAGAAGGAAGTACCGTTCCTAAGTGGATACATTTTCAAACCAAAATTATTGGAACTCTGAAACCCCTAATCTAAGGCTAATATTACTTGACATATTTTTATTGGTGAGATTTGGGCTCCAAGTTTTCTATTGCACCTCAGATATGCTGCCCATCTGTCGTGCTTGGATTTCTGCAGGGACAATGTTTAACCTTTGGGTTAAATGGTTCTGAAATGTCACAGTGAGGAGGATGGTGTCACATCAGCACACTATGAATTACCCCTGCCCCCCCGGTGGCATTTTGTGCTTTATAAAACCCCAAAGTGCAGCTTAATGGGAGCTGTTGTCACTGTAGGATGGGTAAGGTTATTTTGTTACAGATGAAGTATTGGCTTAGAGACAGGAAGCAAAATGAGTAGAAATGCACATTTGTTAGGAAGGAAAAGGGTAAACACTGTTAGCATCCTTAGGGATTTGCCTGTGCCAATCTTATTTAATACCTTATAAATGATTCAGTGAAAGGATTGCCCAGTGAAGTCTCCCAGATCTGCAGCTAATGCTGAGCTATTATGGAGAAGGTAAATTGATGAGTACCAACTGCTGGGGGAAATTTAGAAGCTGTGCTAATGGATTCCAGTGATAGGCCAGGCTCTAAATGTAGACAGGTACAATGTGTTACACAGACAAAAAATTAGGGCATGAAAGGAAGAGTGTGAAAAAGGAAAAAGACCCTGGACTGTCATCAAATCTGTGGAGACCCACAAGGACCTGACATACCAGACTGGAAGTGCTGGTGGCAAGAGACATGAAGGAAGCTCCTTGTGGTGGTTTGAATAGGAATGACCCCCATAGACTCACATGTTTGAATGCTTGACCCACACTGTTAGGAGGTGTAGCCCTATTGGAGTAGGTGTGGCTTTGTTGGAGGAAGTATGTCACTGTGGAGGAGGGCTTTGAGGTCTCATATACTCAAGCTATGCCCACCATAGCACACAGTCTCCTTTTGTTGCCTGCACACAAGGATGTAGAACTCTCATCTCCTCTGACACCTTGTGTGTCTGCACACTACCATATTTTCTACCATGATTGATAATGGACTAATCCTCTGAAACTGTAATCCCACACCATTTAAATGTTGTTCTTTATAAAAGTTGCTGTGAGGGCTGGCAAGGTGTCTCAGGGGTTAAGAGAACTGGTTGCTTTTCCAGAGGAACTGAGTTCAATTCCCAGCAACCACATGGCAGCTCACAATTGTAAATCCAGTTCCAGAGGATCTGACAGCCTCACAATAATGCACATAAAAAAAACCTAAATAAATTATAAAATCATTAAAAAAAAAGAGTTGCTGTGGTCATGGCGTCTTTTTATAACAATAGAAACCTTAACAAGAAACTCCTGCTGATGGCAACCTAAGTGGGATTTTCTTTCCTTTTCATTCTAAATGGCAATGTTTGTCCTTTAAACATTCCTACTATGAGCTTTTGGTCTCTGTGTTAACTGTTCTATATACTTTATTGCAATGTTAAACTTTATCTCAAATGCCTTGTTCCCAGAAAGTAGGAAGTAGGAGTGATAGAAAATTCCTCTCACTGTTTTATATTCTGGGAAATGGCTCACCATAAAGGAACACTCTGCCCTCACATATTCCAAGCTGAGACTCATCACCATCCTTCCTTATGACTCCAAGAAGACACAAGGCTTTTTTTTTCCTACCCAGCTGTATAGAAGCCCAGACCCTCTTTCATTTCTTGTACTAAATGAACATCCCCCCCATTATAGTAGCCTAAATAAAACCATCTGCTTAATCATCTGTTGTATTTTGTCTTCCACAATTTCAAATAATCAGTTATAATCAACTATTTTTATGTTCAACTCTGCATTGGAATTTTTCTCACCAGGCACTGTCCTGGCCTGAAGATGGACAGCTGCAAGCAAGGCAGACAGCTTTATTTTGAAATCTGAACCCAAAGCCTTTTAGGAGCTTTAGATAGTTATGACTCTGGTTTCTGGGATCCTTTTGCTTCCAGGCTTGGCACTTGTGAACTTTTTGACTCCCAACTTCTAGCAGCAGTGAGTGATGGCAGCAGGTAGCTGCAAGCAGAAGAGAATCTCTCTCTTCCTCTCTGTCTCTGTGTTTGTTTTTCTTTCTCTCTCTCATTCTCTCTCTCTTTCTCTCTTTCTAGAATTAAAGGCATGAGCCTTTAATGCCAGAGGCAGATAGATCTCTGAATTTGAAGTCAGCCTGGCCTACAAAGTAATTTCTATCCAGCCTGGTCTATATAGTGAGTTCCAGTCCATCTATGGCTAAGTAATAAGACCCTGTCTCAAAAAAACATAAACAGAAGTGAGGGGGGCATTAGTACAGCGACTCCTGTGCATGCCCAGGGAGTTGGTATTTGCTAGCATTGGACAGATGCTAATACTACAATCTTTGGGTCTAGGTACCAGCATTCCCTGGCTTTGAAAAGATGCCAGTGTTAAAACTTTTGGGCCTATATATTTAAATTCTAATTTTTAAAAAGTTACAAACTTTATTATTCCTATTTATTATTATTATTTATTATTATGTGTACATGCAAACATACATGACACAGAATGCATGTATGTAGGGCAGAGGATAGCTGTGGAGTTGGCTCCGTCCTGCTCTTATGTGTGTTCCGGAAAAGAAACTCTGGTTATCAGCTTGTCTCAGGCTTGCACAGCAAGAAACTTTATCCACTGAGTTATCTTGTTTCCCCAGGATTCTCCGAATCTTGACAGCTATAGGTGTAAAAGCTTTTAGCCCATGTTTGTGAAGTTCCTTCGTCCTTGATAGCAGCTGGTGTTAGTTTCTCAACATAAGGTGCCTGATACTCTGGGTCCTTACGGTCTACCAGCTCTCTGAGCTTTACAACAGTTCACTCAGTGTTTCCATCACTGTTGCCATGGTCACTGCTGCTGATGCCAGGGCAGGGCTCCTGCTACTGCTATTCCCACTGCTGACGAGGCTGCAGCACTGTTACTTCCTACCTGCATGTTGCCACTTTAGCCTGCTCTACTAGTGATGAACAAAACTAGGCGAAATAAACAAAGAAACAAAACCAAAACACCCCCCTCCCCCCGCAAGAGAAGCCTTTTATTAGGTCTAAAGCTACAACACTTGTCAACAAATACAAGAGGGTGTCTTTTGGCCAGCTCACAGACTGAGCTCAATAGCTTGCTTACATGCAGAGAATGTTTCTACAGATCTTTATGCAAATGGAGGACTGTGTTCATACCAAGCATAGTATTGTTCCCTTTGTATCAGTTACAATTGTCCCTGGGCTGGGCCACCTAGAGACGTGCTTTCCCTCTGGTCTGGGTAAATGCAATTGTAGCAGCATTCTAATTTTACCAAGACCTGTGATTAAAAAAAAAAAATTCTGGTTCAGGTTGTTTGAAATAGTCACAGCTGTGCCTCGGGATTTAGGAGCTGGAGTTATTCTTTGGCAGTAAGCAGCTGTGACTGCTACTGCGCTTTCCTAAAGCGTCTGTGAAGGGTTTAAAGCA
The DNA here is from genome assembly GCA_028658305.1 of Pachyuromys duprasi. NCBI lineage: Eukaryota > Metazoa > Chordata > Mammalia > Rodentia > Muridae > Pachyuromys > Pachyuromys duprasi. Next base: position 7,815 of record JAQQSO010008060.1, read on the forward strand.
ATCAGTCCTGGCTTGAGAGAAATCTAGATAGCTCCTTGGTTGCTTGTCCTTTGCACAAGGCAGCCAGGCACTAGTGAGGGTGTAACAATCACCAGTTAGGGAGTCAAATTACCCCACACTCCGATATCTTACCTTTTAATGGGAAAAAATATAAAACGCCATTCAGTGAAGACACATCATTAACATTAATGATTTTAGCAATGCTTAGAAGTATTTTAAACACTGCTTAATGTTGCCCAGTGCTCTGGGGGAGTGGGTCTCTTGATTTGATCCAGATGATCAAACAAATTATTAGAATGGCATGGATTAAGGGTCGAGTAGATGAGGGGGAACGATCAGTTCTTACACAGGAACATGTCCAACTTGAAAATTCAGCAGTTATATTCTGATGAAAAGCTTCTTTTATCTTATACTTTAAAGTCTTGAGGTTGCTTTTGTTGATAGTATGACTAATCTGGCAATGCTTCTGCTCTAGCTGGCCTGGATGTCCCTCAAATGCCTAGACAATGCCATACCATGCCTCTTTATTCCTTCATGCTATAGGAGGCTTCACAACTAAAAAGAAGCCTGCTTAGTCTCAGTCTTCTATGGTTCTCAGACCCAGGTCTGAAAATAGAACCAAAGAGGATGGACATCGGAGGAGGGAGAAAACAGGGAACAGGATAGGAGCCTACCACAGAGGGCCTCTGAAAGGCTCTACCCTGCAGGGTATCGAGGCAGATGTTGAGACTCATAGCCAAACTTGGGCAGAGTGCAGGGAATCTTATGAAAGAAGGGGGAGATAGTAAGACCTGGAAAGGACAAGTGCTCCACAGGAGAGCAATAGATCTAAAAAGTCTGGGCACAGGGGTCTTTTCTAAAACTGATACTCCAGCCAAGGACCACTCATGGAGATGACCTGGAACCCCTGCACAGAGGTAGCCTATGGTAGTTCATTATCCAATGGCCTCCATAGTAATGGGGACAGGGACTGTCTCTGACATGAACTGATTGGCTTGCTCTTTGAGTGCCTACCCCTGAGGGGGAAGCAGCCTTACTAGGCCACAGAGGAAGAAAATGCAGCCACTCCTGATGAGACCTGATAGACTAGGGTCAGAGGGAAGGGGAGGAGGGAGGAGGACTGGGTAGAGTCCACCTGTGAGGAAGAGGGAGGGTAGGATTGGGAGGGGAGGATGGAGGGAGGTACAGGGAGAAAACAAAGTGAATAAACTGTAATTAATAAAAATAAAAATAATTAAATTAAAAAAAGAAAATAGAACCAAGGAACAAAGTATATCTTCTTTTTGGTCTGAATATTCATTGGTGACACAGAGTTCCAGGAACTTGGTAACAGTCCATTTAGGAGACAAAGATGAGTCAAGAACTCCAAGCAATTGAGCATTAGAGAGATTTCCTATGGTCCTATTTTGTTTAGTATATTTCCATAGCAGTAGGGTATTGAGCAATTTTTTTTTGTATATAAAAACCATTTAGAAACAAATTGGTTCCTAGGGCTTTGCTTGACTTCTATGAAAGCAGGAGAAAGTTTATGTTTTAAATACATTGCCTAAAATTCTGGCATTTAAATGCTTTCTAATTTTTTAAAATTTTAACATTTTTATTTTATATTAACGACAGGTTATGTACTTTGTATTCCAGCCGTAGCCCCCTCCCTACCTCCCCCTTCCCTCCCTCATCTCCTTCCTGCCCCTTTCCAAGTCCACTGATAGGGGAGGACCTCCTCCTCTTCCATCTGACACTAGCTTATCAGGTCTCTTCAAGAATGGCTGCAATGTCCTCTTCTGTGGTCTACCAAGGCTGCTTCTCCCTTGAGGGGCGGGGAGGTCGAAGAGCCAGCCATTGAGTTCATGTCCAAAATAGTGTCTGTTCCCCTTACTAGTATACCCACTTGGGTATTGAGCTACCCTTTGCTACATACAAGCAGGGGTTCTAGGTTATATCCATACATGGTCCTTGGTTAGAGAAACAGTCTCATAAAAGACCCCTGTGCCCTGATATATTTGGTTCTTGAGGAGCTCCTGTCCTCTCCAGGTCATACTAACTCCCCCTTCTTTCTAAATTTTAAACTTACCCTAGGACTTTGAAATGGTATGTGGTAAGTAGAGATATGTATTTGATTGCTATGACAACTTTTAAATAAGTTTAACTTAAATAATAAACTTTAATAATACACATGACTATATTATGACAGAAAGTAGTTACTATTAAAATGATTGTAAAAATTCAGAGAAAATGTTAAGAACACGGTAATATTTATCAGGTTCTTCTCTCCCAAACATAATTATCATTACTTTGAATTTAAAGTTAAATACCCAAGTCTCGTTGGCTGCAAGTTTGACACCCAGAATCAATTTGCCATACTGTCTCTAAATCTTTTTTTAAAATGTAATTTATTTATTTTTAT
>JAQQSO010008061.1:0-10218 GCA_028658305.1 Pachyuromys duprasi
GCACCTCTCCTCTCCCACAGTTCCACTCCTCCTCCATTTCCCTTCAGAAGAGAACAGGCTGCCCTGAGATATCAACTAAGCATGTTATATCGATTTGCAATAAAATTAGGCATATACCTTCATATCAGGGCTGGACAAGGCAACCCAGTAGGAGGAAAGGAAAAGAACAAAAACAGGCAAAATAATTAGACACCCCTGCTTCAACTATTAGTTGTCCAACAGGAACACCAAACTACACTGTAGGCTTAGATTTTCCACCAAACAACCATAACATATTCAGACTACTTAGCTCCAACTCATACAGGCTCCCCGATTGTCAATTTAGTCTGTCTGAGACCCTACGAGTCCTGCTTAGATTATATGGGCTGTCTTCTTGCATTGATTATTGCATATAATTTCCTCCATGACCTTAATTTTCTAAATATTCCTTTTAGTAAATTCTCAAATTATGATGATTGAGAGTCAGCTGTTCCTTCATCTTGACAAATTGTTGATAAATTTATTTTCTCAAGGAACAATTTGAACACATGGACCAACATATTTCATTGTGTAGAGCATTCCTTTTTAGAGGAAGAAAGGATTCATGTGAATTATGAGTAGGTCCAAACATTCCTTACATGGTCTGAGTTGTGGCATGCAATAGTAAAGTAAAAGAACTTGGTTAAGATAGTAATCTTATCCTTTCTTTGTGATCGGATCACTTAGGGGGGAAATGAAGTTTTAACATTTAGTATAATCCTGGCACTCTGTTCCATATGGAGGAAACAATATTTTATGTTGAGAACTGATGTGTTCTGAAGATGCAAAACTGATCTTATTAATCCATTTGCATTAGATAAAAGTTTGTTGTTTAAAATTTGTTTGGGGGGCAGTTAAAGCACAATTCAGTGGTAGAGTATTTGCCTTGCACATGCAAGGCCCTCAATTCAAACAAGGAAACTTAGAAGGAAAGTCTGTCTTCTAGAGGGTTTTCTTATAAACATCTTATCTCTGACTCTTTTGCCTGCCCTTGGTGCTCTTTTCCTCTTATTGGGTTGCTTTGTCCAGCCTCAGTATGAGGGCTTTTGCCTTGTCTTATTGTATCTTGTTTACGCTTGCTTTTTCTGAAGGGAAACAGATGGGGAAGTGGTCTGTGGGAGAGGAGAGGTTGCAGGATGAGCTGGGAGAAGTGGACGGAAGGGAAACTGTGGTTAGGATGCATTGTATAAGAGAAGAATTCATTTTCAATTAAAAAAAAAAAAAGTTGTTCACTTCAATTGTTTTTCCACGGTAATAATGGGTTTGTTCTGACTCATTCATGTTCTTTTGATTGAGTTTTACTGTAAACAGTGGCAAATGTGTGAAATGTTTATGGAGCATAGCGCTATAGGTATAAGATAGGATTTCTCAAAGATTATATTCTCTCTTCAAAATTCATTAAGTTGGGTAGAAGTCAAAGCTAGACTCTTAACTCCTTTATCACCATGTTTAGGTCAAACACGGTAAATCAAGAGTGAGTTCAAAGTGGCTAATCCATTTATAATTAATCAGAATGTGTAGTAATTACCACATAGTAAATGTCCTTTATTGGCAGACATTGTACATCTAAATTAGCCCTCAACAGCCGCCTTGTAATACATGGTAGATAACGTGACTAATTTTTTTATGATGTATTCCATTTCCCAGATGATAAGTTGATTGAAGCAATACATCACCATGAGTGTATCTGAACTAGAACACAAAGGGCACACATGACCAAGATTGGTCCAAATAACATAACGAAGTATTTACATTCCATAGTATAAAGTTGAAAGGTTTTACTTCCTTCAAATGAATAAAGCAAATAGTCATCTGACCCTATGGCCAATGACAACCATCCTAGAATTACAAAGGAAAACAGCTGAAAAGAACCTCTATCCCTGGCAGAGAAAATATTCCTTGTCATCAATGACATCTTGGAGCCACCTGGACTAATTCTATTTCTGTACGTCTGGATAGATTCTTAAATAAATAGATGCTCTATTGCCGAAGCTCATTTAGAATGTGAGTTTTATAATTCTGAGCTCAGACTTTCTAACCCAGAAAACATGCCACATGGTGCAGAAAAATACTATCTCCATTTGAAGGAAAGTGATGCCTGGAGATCTCGAGTCTCTTTTGTTGTTGTTGTTGTGTTAATAAGTGGCACTTGCGCTGCCCAATCACCTTTTCTCTACAATAGTAAGTGGGTGGGTAGCTGATGACTCTCTTTTATACGTAAAAACGATCACTTGGATAAAAAAAAAAAAAGTTTTCTGACCTACCTTTCAAAAACAGACAATAAGGGTTAACAAAAGTCTGTGAGTCAAGACTAATGCTGCTAAGTACACCAGCTGTGCATTTCGAATCTAAAAATACACCCAAATAACAAGCCATGAACTGCTCTTGACGTCAGTGGAAGACAGTCACCAGCTGAGATCATCCTTTGGCCTTCTCACAAGGGCCTCACACATAAACCTACTCTGGGATTTCTTGTGTCCAGACCATAAAAACAAAACGGGGTGTGGTGCCACATGCCTGAAACCCCAGCACTTGGGAGATGCTAGCAAGAGGATCAGAAGTTCAAGGTCATCCTCAGCTACATAACAAGCTGAAGGCTGGGCTGGGTCACATGTGACTCTGTCTCAAAGATCTAACAGAAAAGACTGTAAAAACATCCTGGTGGAGTTCATGAGCTGCTGTCACCTACACAAGACACAGTGTCCTTACACATTGGGCTAAGAGGCCATCCAGAGGCTCACCCAACCAAATGATTTAAATATGTAGAAAGACCTGGAGAGGCACTTCATCTATCTTTTCTACACTTCATTAAGTTCTTATGGAATTTAAGTTTGAACCTAAGCTACCAAAAATATGTCTAAACTAAAAGTTTCTATCACAAAATTCAGTGAAATTCATTCAGTTGTTTAAATATCTGCTTAGCTGAATCAGAATTATCTATCTTCAACACTAAAGATGTTTCTGAAGTCATTTTTTTCCCCACCTTTCTGTCACTGGAGACACAACTCTGTGGCATATTCCATCTCTCTGGGTGTATTTAAAAATAAGTAGACTTATACAAAAAGTAACTAGTCCACTAGAGGACGACAACACGGAAGACCAGTGTTTGTTCTTCACTGCCCTGTTCAAATCTTAGGTTAATATCTGAACTGAGAAAATCCACATCGACATAGCCCATAGTGTGCCTGCTGCAGCTCATGGATGTGAAATCTCACAATATCTCCTCCCACTGACATCCTGTCCAGAGGGCAAACATAGAAAAATATTTTGTTTGTGGGTGAACAGAATTATGGCTCGATAAGTCATCAGCTTTGGAGCAGAGTCATAATTCATGGTATTCAGCCAGGGTAAACAAGGACAAGGAAATTCTATTATTTTCACCATGGTGCACTGAGTGCAGAAGAAATAGAAATGTTAACCCGTTTGGCATCACTGCACAGTGATATATCTAGTTTATGTACCATGTAAAAGGGTATGTGTGTGTGTGTGTGTGTGTTTCCTTTAAGAAATGCTTTTAAGATATCAAAATAAATTGTGTAGACTGGCAGTGCCTTGGGGGTTTCTACTTCATGAATGGCATCACAGGGGAAACTCTTCACACAATAAAGTGGATATTTCAGGTTTAGAAACTGCCTAATGCAAAATGCTGAGGGCAATCAGATGAACAGCACAGGCTAAGAGAATGTAGGTACTCAAATGACAGTCTAGATAATACAAGGAAATCTTTCGCAGGTCTAACTAAGCGAAAACTGCTAGATAAGTTCTAACTTCTATTGCATTGCGTAAACAAGGCCTCCACATTCCAGGACAACTGACTGAATTTCTCCGTTGGTTCTGCTGCGTGTGAGCACACTCTCCAAAAGGTTGAATGAGTTCCTAGGACTCTTTTTGTTTGAAGGAACATAAAGACAGCGTGGGGAATCATGCTCCAAAAGAAGGGATGCAGGTCTGCCACACATTCTCTCCTGCCTTAATCCTTCAGCCATTTGACTTCCTCAAGTTGTATATTTTGAGGGTATTTTCTCCACTCCAGCTTCTCTTTTGGCTTTACTTATGGTTTAGTTTGTTTACGGTGTAGTTTTTTTTTAAAAAAAGCATCAAGGTTTGTCTATTTGTTTGTTTGTTTGAAAAAAAGGCATAATTCTAGAACTGTCAAACTTGTCCATCTACTTTTACGAATAAGAATGTTTCTACTGTGAGCTTAGGATGGCCTTCCCACATAAATGGTAAAAAAAAAAAATTCTTTTAAATTATGTATTTTCACTATATCTTATGAATCTGGGATTTTTTTTGCATTGATTTACATAAATCTTCTAAAACATAGAAAGATATTCACTGTTTTTAGTGATGCGACTGGTGTGACTAAAAACACCCCGGGTCCTCTTCAGATCATATCAAGCTAATGTGCCAGAGAGGAAAATTACAGCAAAGTGACACAGCATTTTATCAAATCAGAGTGGCAAAAATCTCAGCCTAACTTCTGCTGGTTAGCGTGACTATGAGCAGGCGTTCCTATGGACTGTTGGTTGGCCTGGGATCTGCTGCAGTCTTTCAGAAGTGCATTCTGACAATACATGTAGTTTTATAATGTAGAGCTTTAATTTTTAATAGCACTGGTATGTAAAATAAGCACATTTCAGGCAGCCTCTGTATGTACTTCTGTCATCTGAAAATGACCCCTGCCGCCACCACCACCACAGGCCATTTCTTTGGAAAGTGACTCCAGACGCTTAAATGACGCAAGAATGAGGCAGGAAAGGCCAGAAGGAAAATAAAATGTCATCATGCCTCAAGGCGACAGCACCTTGATTCTGCCCTCTAGCTCCTCCCACAGAATCAGGAGATGAAAGTCCAGCCTTTGGAGAAGCTTGTGAGAAAACGAATATAAAATTTAGTAATAACCACTCAAAACAGCTGCTCTACAAGTTGCTGCAGATGAAGTTGACTGTGTCCTCATGAACTTTCACCTCAAGTCTGGATGACCCAAAGAGGGCCTGCTGGAACAGGTGATGGACTATCAGTTACATGGAAAAGGGTGCACCCGTGTAAGAATGAGTGAGATACACATGTATTGACCTTAAAAGACATCAACAATATCTTAGTAAATAAAGAGGGCAGACATGGGAGTTAGCCCACTGGACAAAGCGCTTGCTACAGTAGCATTAGGACTGGTGTGTGCATCCCTGGAGCCCATACAAAAGTCAGGTTGGGATCTGCTCTTTTAAAAATATATATTTATTATGTGTATAGTGTTCTGCCTGCCAGAACACTGGGCACCAGATCTCATCACAGACGGCTGTGAGCCACCATGTAGTTGCTGAGAATTGACTCAGGACCTCTGGAAGAACAGCCAGTGCTCTTAACCTCTGAGCCATCCCTCCATCCCAGAATCTGCTCTTAAGATGGAGGAATCAGCAAGAGCCACTTTAAGAGCGCCAAGCCTGTAACCTAAATTTAATCCCTCAGGCCCATATGGTAGAAGAAGAGAACCAACACATCCGCATGCATGCATGCATGCATACATACATACATACGTACAAACATACATTCACACATACATACATTTTTTTAAAAGCTGGGCGAGTATGGCAGCCCACTTATAATGCTAGCACTTCCTTGAGAGGCAGCAGCAAGGTGTCCTGACTCCATAGACTAACCAAATCAGCATGCTGCTAACCAAGGACAACATCAGATATCAAACTCCATCCTATAACCCTATACATAGACACACACACACACACATTCTCACATGTTTACACATGCATGTATACCCAGAAATACAGTGATTACAGGCATGTGCCACTATGCCCAGCTGAATATCCTTTTTTTTTTTAATGTAGATCTGGAAGCATAAATTTTATTCTGTTGTTTCTTAACTTGGAGATGGAGAGTAGAGATGGAGAGTAGAAGGTATTAAACACTGGACTGGAAAGGTGGCTCAGTAGTTAAGAGTAGCAGTGCCCATCCAAAGGACTTGAGTTCAACTCCCACACCAGGCTGCCTACAAATGCTTAATTCAATCCTCATGGAATCCATTGCTCTCTTTTAGCTTCTGCAGCTACTGTACTCAAATTCACACACATACACACACACACTTATGTACACAATTTTAAGGGTTTTAAAAAATAAAATTAAAGGATTAAGCATTTGTTTATTGCTTACTTGCGTCCTTATTTGCTTTTGAGACAGTCTTGCTTTGTAGGCCTGCCTGGGCAGCAATTCACAGTTCTCCTGATTTAGTCTCCTGGGTTTACAAGCCTGTGCCACTACACCAGCTAAAACATTCCTTGTATAATTCTGCCTTGTCTAAATTGATGCCCCAATATGCTTTGCTTTTGTTTTTGGTTTTGGGGGTGTTTTGTTTTTCTTTCTTTGTTTTTTGTTTGTTTGTTTGTTGTTTTTCAAAACAGGGTTTCTCTATTTGGCTGTCCTGGACTCGCTTTGCAAACCAGGCTGGCCTCAAGCTCACAAGAATCCGCCTGCCTCTACCTCCCTGAGTACTGGGATTCCAGATGTGCACCACCACGGCCTGCTGTTTTTTTTTAAGGGGTTAATTAGATAAGGCTAATTAGAAAGCAACTGAGTCAGCCCTAATTTCAGTCTCAGACCCACTAAGGGACTTCCTTTTGGAGTTTCTAGCATTATTAAATGGACTTAATTGCTAGGAAGACTCATTCTACTTTTAAACATAAAAATGCCTTTACTGTGTTTGTTACATATTATTCAAGATTGTTCTATATGCTCACCAGACTATTAAGTGTTTGAAATATGGCCAATCCAAATTAAGATAAGTTTTCAATGTTAAATAGATACAATTATAAAGATAAACACTTTGAAGGTTTAGTACAAAAAAGTGTATCTCAATAATTGTACATAGATTATTCATTAAAAAGATGGTATGTTAGATATGTTGAGCCTATGTTTAAAATGCATTAAGATAGGTTTCCTTTTTAAATGTGGCTGCAATTCAAAATTGTGTGTGTGGCTTGCATTTTATTCAGTTATCAGTGCTGCTCTAGAACTTTGTGCTTTCTTTACATCATTTGATTTCATCTTAACTTATCAAATTTACACCTGCAGTTGCTTCAATCATTTACCAGCTGTTAGTTGAGTTTCATACCCCAGGAAGTACCTGACACACACTAAGCACTCAATAAAAATGTGCTATCGCTAAGCTGGGAGAAGGTTTTCCTGCAGTGCCGGAGTGTCCTCAGAGGTTGATGGCCCAGAAAGGCTGCAGGCCTCGGTGACTGAGAGTTCACCTGTGTCTGAAACAGTAGGTTTCCATGATACGCAGAACAGAAGTCAGACTGCTGAGGTCATGAAGTAAATAAGAGCTGTAATTGACTGGAACCTGTAAACTTATTATATTTCTTTGTTACCAAAGAGGAATGGTCTAGTAATGGCTTTAGAGAAAGCTTTTTTTAAAAAAGAATGATTATTGTCATTTTATGCAGGAAAATAACAATTCCCAGTCATTACTTGTAATGACTTGTAATGACCTTGCCCAGTCATTACTACCACTCATCTTTCCTATTTGTCCTCTTAATTCTTAAAATTTTTATTAGCTAAAGGATGTAGACAACAACGAGTTGTTAAATAAATATCAAAGTACAAGACCTCAGATACCTGTGTTTGAGTTATTTGATAGTGAAGCCCACATCCAAGACAGCACATGCTTTATTACTCGCTGTAACTACATAGTAATACCCTATTTCTGAAGACATCACACTTTGTCTGCATGACATAGTGATATCAATCTCAAACTGATTAGGAAACTTCCTCCCTGCTGTCTAGCTTTCAGAGTGCCAGAGAATATTTTGCAGGGGGATGGGGAGGAAGACATCAATAGCATTAACCAGCTCTTAATTCTCAGTGATGCATTATTGATCAGCAAGGCAATGGATGCCCACTGGTACAATAGCGGCATGACTGTTACATGGAGTAACTAACCACTCTGATTAGATTTGAAGCTCCAAAGATGAATATTTAATGCTTGGCACTGTAATTCTAGTCAAAAGCCTGGTGAAGTCATAGAGCCTAGAGTAGAGCCTGTTATTTTTATTTTTCTAAATGCATATGCTTTCAAATGGTCTTCTAAGCATTTATGTGCATGTCCATAGACCTGGGCTGCTCTCAACCTTGGTCAGAGAAGCTTCTTTTTGCAGTGGACCTCAGTCAGTGGACAAATGCACAGATGCTCAGACCTACAAAGGGCGTCTTTATCAACATCCCTTCCCTGTGTCAAGGTTTAAAGAACATATTGAGAAAGGATGAAGAACGTGGGTGTTGGAAGGCAGGAGTGCTGTGAATGCTGTTTTCTGGACATGACACGGCGATTGCCCTCATGAACTCATGGGAGCTGTGGTTACCCAAGCAAGATCTGCACAAGATCATACCTTCCAAAATTCCAGCATGGAGGGGGAAAGGGGAGTGTTCTCCAGACCATCTCTTTACCAGTGAATGTAGGCTTAGATTTTTCACCAAACCTACTTTATTTTGGGTTCTTAAGCACCTTTACTTCCCTTCCAGTCCCCTTTTCCCCTCAACCTTAGGTAGGAGATTAGTAGGAAAAAGGGCTATAGATCTCTTTTATCTACTTCCTGCTGATTAGGATCAATGGGTCTTTAGGGGATTACCAAACTTCAGGACACCAGGAGTCCAGTCCAAAGGCCAACACCAAGCAGCAACAGAATTCAGAAGATCAGAACAAATCAGTGAAAGCTGAAAGACTCAGTTGGACTGCTCCAAGAAGTTCTCTGGAAGAAAAAGAACACACGAATTTGGAAGGTAGACATGTTGGAAAAAATTCAGGAAGAGAAAATTGGGAGGGTGAATATGATCATATTCTACTGTATACATGTATGGAAGTTCTCAAGAATAAAGAAAGATTGTAATAAATTAAAGTTTAAAAATGATATCACAATGTATGGGGGTTGCTATAATAAAAAAGAATATCTTGCCCTTTATGGTTTAACCTAATATTTTTCTAGATGAAGTTTATTGATCAATGATACTGTCAGGCAAATATTCAAGTCAAATTGCTCATTCTTTGTAATGGATTACATAAAAATGTAGATCAAGAGATCAACTTTAAAGTATGCATAGTCAACTCAAGGATTAAAAGCCTCATGGGTTCTGGTATTGAGTAGTAGTGACAAAACTTTTCAGCAAGATTAAAGATGTGCAAAAATGGGTAGTTAGGCACTTCCTGATGCTATGGCGCATAAGAGTTAGCTCCAGGCTTAATTTTCCCAACAAAAGCAATTCTTCCCATAGGTATTAAACTTCAAAAATGAGGTATAGAGGTAGCAAATAAAAAATGAAGAGAAACATATGTACAAAATGCTTTGTTGCCATGTAGGCCCTGACTGTAGGACTCCAAAAATCTTTAGGAAAATTTCTAAAGGTTTTGCAATACTTACTCATTACATTATTGTGGAGTCTGTTGAGGTTGGCAACATTTTAAAAGAAAGTCTATAAAAGTATTATATCTAAAACAAATCACACCTATCATTTCTATCTACTGAATAAATACCAGATTACTGGAAGTGTAATTATCTCTGAAATGTGGGATGACCTGCTTTCATAAGCCAGAAAACTAAACATGTGTAAGTATTTACACCTAAGTTGTATAGACATTCTGCCATAACTCAGTTGCACTGCACTACTCATTTCCTCAGAATTTCATATATATTTATGTCATAAATCTAGTACAATGCTCTTAGACAATTAGGAATAGTGATTCCTCAAGACCCAGCTATACCACTCTTAGGCATATATCCAAAAGATGCTCAAGTACACAACAAGGACATTTGCTCAACCATGTTCGTGGCTGCTTTATTTGTAATAGCCAGAACCTGGAAACAACCCAAATGTCCCTCAGTTGAGGAATGGATACAGAAATTGTGGTACTTTTACACAATGGAATACTACTCAGCTATTTAAAAGGAGGAAACCATGAAATTTGCAGGCAAATGGTGGGACCTGGAAACGATCATACTGAGTGAGGTATCCCAAAAGCAGAAAGAAACATATGGTATATATTCACTTATATAAACCTATAGGATAGGAAGTTCAAGCTGAAATCTACACACCTAGAGAGGATATACAAGAAGAAGGACCCAGGTTGGTATGATCAATGCTTGTTTGAATGAACAAATGGGATGGACATTGAGTGGAGGAGAAAACAAGCAACAG
>JAQQSO010008062.1:0-10218 GCA_028658305.1 Pachyuromys duprasi
AATACGCTCTGTGTTCGAAAAGCCATGAGGCCAGCCAGCTTGGTTTATTTATACAAACAGTTTACACAAAGGGTTAATTTTTACAAGGAAGTGAGGCAGTGTTGAGATTTCAAACAAGCTCTCTCACCTGCTGTCACTAAACAAAAGGCGAATGGACTTGCAAATCCTTCCCTGTCTCCAAGGGAAGGCCTGGAAAAAAAAAAAAACCTGTCTTCCTGTGCTGAGACTTGCATTACACATAGCCACCAAAAGCAGCTATGACCCGGCCCACGACAATATGCATGTGCAAAGTCAATGTGGATAAGTTATCAAAAGTCTACTTCTGCCTGCAGCACTTGGCGGTCAAAATAACTTATTACCTCAGTAAGTTTCAGGAATTTCAATCCTAGATGAGTAAAACTATGCCTACCTTAACAGAAAAAAAAAATTATTATCTCTTGGTCATTGAAAATCTCCAAGTTGCTGAAGGCCAAGTAAACCAGCTTACAAGACTCCAAAATCTGCTCTTCAATAATAGGTTTCAGTTCCAGGGTATGGCTTGATCTCCTTAGCAGATATTTGGAGACTGTGTACATGTACCTTGGGAATCTGTTGTTACACTACCTCTCCCCAAACAAGCAAAACTTTGTAGGGCTGACTCTGTATGTTTTTCTCATTTGTTTTTCTCTAAACTTTTTTATATTTGAATTTACTATTGAAACTAGAGATTTTCTACCATTTCTTGCCTCTTATGATCACTATTAAGCTATCCACAGCTTCACCCTGGATGCCTGCATGCCATCTTCTATGTTTATATGATCTGTTCTATATAAATTTATTTTTTTACAAATATATTCACATTGAAGATTAAAAAAAAAAAACATGAGACAGACTTTTCTGTTTGTTGTTTTTGTTTTTCAAGACAGGGTTTCTCCATGTAGCCTTGGTTGTTCTGAACTTGCTTTGTAGACCAGACTGGCATCAGACTCAAAGAGATCCACCTGCCTCTGCCTCTTCAAGTGCTATAATTACAGGCATGGGACATCTTGCCCAGCAGAAGACATGAGACTTTAAGTAAATATTTTAAAGTAGATACATTGCTCAGTTAGTAGTAGGTTGGATCGGGACTTGGGTTTCTGACTTTACTCACCACATTGAACACACATCATTTAGATAATACTGAACAAGCTCTTCTGGGTTAATGTCACTTCTGCCACTGCCAGCAAAAGGAGAAAATCAGATGCTTAAATATGTAATGCTTTCTAGAACATTAATTATCCTTTGAACATTTTTCTTGATTCTTTGTGAGTTTCACATTAAGCACCCAAGTCTCACTCATCTCTCTTTCCTCTTAAATCCAACCTTTGTTCTTGCAACCTCTTCCCAAAAACACACATACACAAAGATCAAAGAATAGAAAAACATCTCATAGTGGAAGCTGTAGTATGTTATACTGTGTCCCACAATAAATCCTCTGTCCATACATCTTCACTTGCAAATGAGCATTGGTTTGGTTACATAACCAATACTGGATACTCATTAGGACTCCTCCTGATTTTCCTGATGTTTCCTTGTGTCATGGAGATCCTGAAGTTTTGGATCATCAGGGCTAGTTGTTTCCTGCATCTCAACTGTTTTAAAATGATGTAGATTTGGGGGTAAGTCAACCCAGATCCAGGGCTCTGGGCCTGGGTGGTAGCTGATCTGGTCAATCCAGAAGCTCTATCTTATCCACATCACCAGGGCAAGCTCTCCAACACTGGTCTGTCTAGGCAACTTAATGCTATTATCTTCAGAAGCCAGAGTCAGCCCTTCTGTTTTCATGACTTTGGGTTGAGCTCACCCACAACTGCACTCAGGACTCCAGAGCCAGTTTCATTGTGCTGTCTAATCAAGGTTTGAGGTTCAGTTTCCCAAGTGCTGAAGCATTTGAGGGGCTGGGACAGCTTTCTAGCTCCCACACCCTGAAGGCTGACTCTCTTGTGACTAGCTCCACAAGGATGGTTCACTCTCCCAAGTGCTACAACCAGTGATGGGGCAGGAATAGCTCTCCTGCTCAAATTCTTTTGAGCCAGTTCTCCCAATTACTGTAGGTAGAAGGAGGAAGGGAGGGAGGACATCACTCTTGCACCTACACCACCTTACAGCAGAGGAGTGACAGGGCCTGTTTTCTTGTGCTCTCACCCTCAGCGCTGGCTTACCCACTCCAATTTGACCAGGGACAGCACTACTGTGTTTTTCAGGCAAGGGACAGGGCCAGCTCATCTGCTTTCATGATCCTAGGGCCAGCTCTCCCAACTGCTGCACGTGGCAAGTGATGAGGTAAGGGAAGGCATCTCCCTCTAACCCCAGACAGGCTACCTCATGGCAGATAAGTGGCAGAACCAGCTTTCCTATGTTGTGGCCCTCGGATCTGGCTAACATATCATCCTACCACTAGGGTCAGCTATGTTGTGCTGTCTAGGTGAGGTCATGGTTGGCTTTCCTGAATGGCATTTGATGGCTCCCACTGCAGGCTGGCCATGCAGTAGCAGGCCGTTGTGTGACATCCCCAGTCCAAAATATGTGGTGGTCAAGCAGGTGTCTATGGTTTTCCTGTGCTTTGTGCCGGACAAATCTGTGGATGGCACCAAGACCCACAGGTCTCTGTCTTCCTCCTCCTGTGCTGCACCACCTAGATTTGATTTGATTTGATTTGATTTTTATGTGTACTAGGCATAAAACAGCTTTTGCATCAAGCCAGGCATCATGCTAGGATGAACATAGGACTGCCGTCTTCTCTGCCACTGGTTGATATAAGAACACCACCACCAATAAGGTGTCTTTTTGCCCATTGCCAGGGGTGTAAAAATTAGATATTTTAATTCATTTCTGTTTTGAGTAAAGCTTTTATCCTCTTCCTTCTCCTCTTTCTTGAAGTTGTGACTTGTAAAAGAAATTCATGATCACCAATAGGCCTAGACATTCATGAAATTTTATGGAAGTCATGATTGACTAAAAAAATGTGCTATGCCATGTCAAGGCACGCTCTAAGAATTTAACTATACAAACTATTGGCATAACTTAAAGATTCTCTGAGATCTTCAAATTATAGCAGTCTCTTTCACTTTCAGTTTTAAAAATATACCTTAGTGATTCAATTACAGAACAAAACACTAGAGTCAGTTTCAGTCAAGATTTAGGATCAAATTTATTTAGGATTTAAATAGAGAAGTTTGCTTGTATATTCAACTTGTGTCCCCCCCACACACACACAACTTCAAGATCTTTTGATGACACTGTGAATTTTTCTAGGACATAGAACA
This sequence comes from Pachyuromys duprasi, assembly GCA_028658305.1. Taxonomy (NCBI): domain Eukaryota; kingdom Metazoa; phylum Chordata; class Mammalia; order Rodentia; family Muridae; genus Pachyuromys; species Pachyuromys duprasi. The sequence goes on from JAQQSO010008062.1 coordinate 3,285, forward strand.
ATAAGTATTTGAATCATTTTTCACGTGGATCAGGATACTCTAGACTTCTACTTGATATGTATATCAATAAGCCAGCACCATAAAAAAGCCCATGAAATCTTAAGAATTTCTGCTAAGAGTCTCCCATATGCTCTAAAATAAAAGGGAATGAAAAATGTACCAAATATAGGTAGTAAAATTAGCTTACTAAAGTGCTATAAGAATACTCTACTGAGCTTCAAAAGAAGAAAATTTGGGATAAGGAAAGACTGAAATGATTTCTAATTTCCGACCTCAATTTTCTACAGTGATTACCCAAACAGCATACCTTCTTTCATATTTTTCAAGTCTTCCTCATACAGTCAAATGTGAATTGCTATTTAAATTTTTTATTTATTATTATTATAATTCATTCAATTTACATCCAAGCCATGTCCACTTCTCTTGTTTCTTCCCAATCCCACTTTCCCTCCCTCTTCTACCCTTATGTTCCTCCCTTAGTCCACTGATAGGTAAGGTGTTCCTCCCCTTCTATTTGAACCTTGACATATCAGGTGTCATCATGACTGGTTGCATTGTCTTTCTCTGTGGCCTGGCAAGGCTGTACTCCCCAGGGATATAGCAAGCCTATAGCCAACATCAAACTAAACTGAGGGAAATTTAAATCAGTCCCATTGAAATCAGGGACAAGGCAAGGATGCCCACTCTCTCTGTATCTCTTCAACAAAGTATTGGAAGTCCTAGCTAGAGCAATAAGACAACTAAAGGAGACCAAGGGAATACACATTGGAAAGGAAGAAGTCAAAGTATCACTATTTGCAGATGATATGATAGTATACTTTAGTGACCCCCAAAATTCTACCAGAGAACTCCTTCAGCTGATAAAGGCCTTCAGCAAAGTGGCTGGATAAAAAATTACTCAAAAAAAAAAATCAGTAGCTCTGCTGTATACAAAAGACAAAAGGGTGGAGAAAGAAATTAGGGAACAACACCTTTACAATAGTTATTTAAAATTTTTAAGTTGTTCTCCTGTGGAACTGTTCTCTCCAAGTCTTTCATCTCCCCCTTCTTTCATAAGATTACCTGCACTCTGCCCAAATTTTGGCTATGAATCTGCACATCTGCTTTGATACCCTGCTGGGTAGTGTTTTTCAGAGGCCCTCTGTGGTGAGTGGCTCTTGTCTATTCCCTGTTTTCTCCCTCAGTGACCCTCTCCTTCAATGTCCATCCTGTTTGCCTTTCTGAATGAGAATTGATCATCTTACTCAGGGTCCTCCTTCTTGCTTAGCTTCTTTAGGTGTACAGATTTTAGTATGATTATCCTATATTATATGTCTAATAGCCAATTATAAGTGAGTATATACCATGTATCTTTCTGTTTCTGTGTTGCTTCACTCAGAATGATCTTTTCTAGTTCCTATCTGCCTGGAAATTTCATGATTTCCTTGTTTTTAATTGCTGAGTAGTATTCCATTGTGTAAAAGTACCACAATTTCTGTATCCATTCCTCAATTAAGGGACATCTGGGTTGTTTCCAGGTTCTGACTATTACAAGCTGCTATGAGCATGTTTGAGCAAATATCCTTGTTGTGTACTTGAGCATCTTTTGGATATATGCCTAGGAGTGGTATAGAACAGGAGTTCCACAATGAGAACAACAGAACCAAAACCAAAACAAAAACAAAAACAAAAACTGGTCATAGGGGTCTTTCCTGAGACTGATACTCTGAACAAGGACCATGCATGGAGATAACCCAGAACCCCTACATAGATGTAGCCCATGGCAGCTCAGTCTCCAAGTCGATTGGCTAATAAGGGGAACATGAGCTGTCTCTGACATGAACTCAGTGGCTAGCTCTTTGATCATCCCTCCTTGAAGAAGAAGCACCTTTACTGGGCCACAGAAGAAGACAATGCTGATGAGACCTGATAGGCTAGGGTCAGATGGAAGGGAAGGAAGACCTACCCAGTGGACTGTTGACTGTGGGAGGGGGAATGGGAGGAGAAGGGTCTAGAATGGAAGGTGATGAGGGAGGGACTACAGCTGGGATACAAAGTAAATAAATAAATAAAATTAACATATACAAAATTTAGGTCACTAGTTTCTTTATCATCGTGTCTTGTTGGGAGAGAGTGGTGTGGTGTTTGAGCTATACTCTATTCAGAGAACACTCCTCTTCAACTGACTTAAAAAGCCCACTGAAAGAGTTTATTTTGAAATAAATTAACATCATTGCTTAAAGATTTCCTAGCATGGGACAGAGATGGTTAAAACTGAAGGATCCCTCAGCTCTCCACTTTTGCTTCTAAGGAACTGATATCAAAAAATATGCTTTACCCAAATGGTTAAAGCAGCTGAATGTTTTTCTGTTTCTAAGACATTGTTGATACATTGATCATAAATCATGCTCTCCAGCCACGTCCTTCAGAAAAACTTGTAGGGTAGACAGCAAGATTTTTTTTTAAAGGAAACTCGAGTTGCTTTATTTAGCTTCCAATTTCTGGGAGGCTCAAGAAGTATAAGTTTTCTGGACAACAGAAGAAAATAAGGCTGTGCTTACAGATCTTTTTCTGCCATAATCTTTCTTTAGGATTGCTATTTTATTGTTGCCCTTTCTGTTACATGGGATGTACACATCAGGTGTTAAAAGGTACAATACATTTTACAACTGAGCACCACTTTCTCTAACTGAACAGGCAAAGAAATTACACTGAACATCAGCATCTGACAGCATTTTTTGGCAAGCTTCTTAAGCAAATGAACCTCTGACTTCTTGCAAGAATGAAGTAATTAGGAGTTTGTCTTTACAAAACTACAAGTAAGCAGAAAACCTTCATAGTACAGAAGTATTTTTGAAACTCCTCTTGTTTTGCATAGAATTTAGAGACCCACTAACCTCAACCTAATTAAAAAGGATGTCTTTTGTATTAACTCACAGCTTGCATTAATGTTGCACAAACAGACAAGCAACAAGGGTGTTTCAGGATAAAAATTAATTATTGGTACAATAAATCATAGGAACATCTGCTGTTTTGTATATGTGAATGTCTTTGTATATGCTGATAGTATATGTTTGCAGAAGTCAGAGGAAATGCTCAAATGTTGTTATTCAGGGCTTCCCACCTCATTTATATTTTTGTTTGTTTGGGAAATTAATTTTGTTTAGTTTTGTCTAGGTTCACTCCCCTGGAACTTGCCATATAGGTTAGATTGGCTGGACCAGTGAGCTCCAGGGGATCTGCCTGTTTCCCAGTCTCCAATGCTGAGATCCTAAATGAATGTAGCATGCTGGATTTCTTTGTTTGTTTGTTTTACACAGGACTTGGGATTAAACGTAGATCTTGAGTTCGCAAGGGAAATGCTTTACTTGGAGACTGAATGCAATAGGTCTGGTCTTTATCGTCTCACAGTTCTAAAAACAACAAGGAGGAGGTGAGAAACAGAAGCAGTGCTCCCCTCAAATGTTTTCTTTTCTATGAATGGCTCTCTTTCTTTATAATTGCCTTTCTTCAGTGTATAACACAAGTTATATGTGATAATGCCTATGCTGAGTACATCATACTAGTTTAATACTTCATTGAAGTTTCTCCTTTCAAATACATAACGTTCTGAGTTCTTATATCATGATTTCACTGTGGCATGCAATTAAGTGCACAATGCTATTATTTTCTATTCTCTTCACCCCCTTATATTTTAAGTCAACTTGGCTGACTTTCCTAAAATTTTATATATTTTGTGTTTTGCCAGCTGCTTCTTTATGTTTCCTTGTTTGCATTTGTATTTTGTTGGATGGTTGTCTTCATGTCTCTTGTTGAATTCCTCATCTTTTCAGATTCTAAACCTTAAGATTCAGGGACACTTTAGTCATCTCTGTCTCACAGAATAATATGCTAATAATAATAATATGCTAATAATATGCTAATAATAATAATAATAATATGGCTCTTAAAAACTCTAGGCTGTACCTTTTTCCCATCAGGCTGATGTGTCTGACACATATTTCTCCCTGCTTAATTTAATTGAATGTTAAATTCCGGCTTTCACATCTACCTCATATTCAGACTCCTTTTATCTGCCTGCTCTGCTCACCATTTCCTTCAGAAAACCCCAGTTCTGACATACCATTCTTTCTAAACAGTGCTGTTGTTCTTTTTGTTCTCCAGAACTAGAAACTTAGAGGAAAATATTACCTTCTCCTACCTCATCTTATAATCATTTAGTGCCTATAAATATCCCATTGGAAGATCTACTCAGAGACTATCTCTGTTAAACTTTGTTGTCTCTTTTCTGGAATACAACAGCTGCTTCTCTAAAAGTCTCTCTCAGGTCTACTAATTTTACCTACTAATATCAAAGTGATTTTGCTTAACAAAGAAACAAACCTCTAATTTTTTCCAGTTCTAAATAGGATTAAGGTTGTGTTTATTGTGTAAAGCTCTTCAGTATTGCTTATTAGTTATAATAGCAATTGTCATCTCTGAGGATAACTGTCTCCATCTGCTAATTTAGGCCTAGTGCTGGAAGCTTCTAGTCTCTAAACAATCTAATCTAGGCCTAGAATGCTCTCAGCCTCTGAGGCTTAGCCTTTCTGAACTCTTGCTGACTTGTTCAACTCAGTTGTTCTGGCTCAAAATCCTCTCCAAGCTGATTGATTCAAACAGATTTCTCTCAGCTTCTGACTGAATTTCTCTCTATGCCCTCTAACTCTAGCAATCTTTTCTGATCTTCTGGTTCTTTCTAATTCTCTGGCTTTTCTGTCTACACATGTGTCTAGTTTGTTCTCTCTACAACCTGTCTCTGTAAAACTGTCCCAGAAAAATTGTCTTTTCTTGAAGCCCATTGGCTGCTCAGTTTCCAAGTGGGTTCCTTAGTAGGAGGAGCTGGGGCTGTCTCTGATATGAACTGAGTGGTTGGCTCTTTGATCATCTCTCTCTGATGGGGGTGGGGTGGGCAGCCTGTAAGCAGCCAGCCCTGATAAGACCTGATAAGCTAAGGTCAGATAGAAGGGGAGGAGGTCCTCCCCTATCAGTGGGCTAGGTCCCCTATTAACATTGGGGACCAGGTCCTTCTCTCCCCTCCAAACCAAAGCTCCCCAACCTTTTCTCCTAAATGACAGGGCCTTTTCAAGGTGAGTCTTGTGACCCCCACAGCTGCTAAGCTTGAGGGCTTCCCTCACTGGATTCATCTATCCCACCTTAAGCCTTTCACCCCCCTCCTCAAGATAATGCCCCTTCCTACATATCAACTCCAACAGGACCCTGCTCCCTCAAGTTTCAAAGGATGCCAAGAGCAACCACCTTGTCTCCGGTTCCAGAGACATGAGGCTTCACTACAGGAGCTATGTTCGACACTGCTGGACTGGATATGTATTTTTCCTCCCCTTCCCCTTGCCTATTTCTGTCCAAAGTAATACCTACATGTGGAAATTTGAGGTTCAAGAAACTATCATTGATAATAAACAAACTCTCCAAATAGGGTCAGAAAATTGTTCTACAGGAGGCTGCCAGGAGCCAATTGAAATAATCATCACCCCCGTGTCTATCCCTTCTCTCTTATTTGATAGAATTTTTGTTTGCTTCCTCTTTGATCAAACAAAGGATCATCATAAAAGGTGACCGGACAGGTATGGAGGCTGCCCATACTGGTCTTGCCAAATCCACACACCAGCACAGAAGAAGCTCCTTCACCTGTACAAAAAGACTCTACTTATACATCCAAGACCTGTGGGATCCCAGATGGGAAGTAGGCGTCCTTGGAAAACTCTACCGCTGCCACACACCCAATCTACCAATAAGTACTATCTATATCCAGAGAAAATATGTCCCAATTACCCAATCCCTGGGGATGGGAGAAGTAGAAAGGATAATTAAACAGTCTTCTAAGGTCATTACCTCTCTAACATCCCCTCTCCTAAATAACACAAAGCTGCCATTTCATCTCGTACTTCAGATTCTGACCTCGGCCTACAAGTTCCTTAATGTAACCCAACCGGGCCATTTTAAAGCTTGCTGGCTGTGTGTACCACAAGGGACCAACTCAGAAGTATTGCTGACAGCTTCTGCAGTGACTCTGTCAAGTAACCTCACTTCACCATTCACTAACTGCCCTGATTCTGCTGTTGCCACAACCCCCTACCTGTCTCATATCACCCTCTTTGACGTGGCAAGCTGTTTGAAGGTGTCCAGACACACTCTGTAGGAATGCTAAGTTCCTTAGAATGTAATGAAACTATAATCCTTGATACCTCATCTCAACCCCAATGCCCTACTGCTAAAAATATCTCTATTGTTCGTAGTAGTCAGGTCTACCATTGTCTACCTGCTCATTGGTCAGGAGTTGCACTCTGGTGCTCCTCTTCCCCAAGTTGGGGTTGATAAATGAAAAGGAGCCCCTACCAAGCCCAGTTATGGACTCAACAGCTGCCCAGCAGGATAAGAGGGCAATCCAAATCCTGTCCCCCCTGGCTGTTGTAGGAATCATGGCAGTTCTCGGGACAGGAACTAACCACCTCCCTAACCTTATATTATCAGCTTTCTTCCCAGCTCATCCAGGACTTCCAGCAAGTGGCTCAGATGATTCTAACCCTCCAAGGACAGATCAACTCACTAGGAGCAGTACTTCAAAACAAACGAGGACTGGATCTTCTCACAGCTAAAGAAGATGGCCTTTGCATCTTCTTCCAGGAGGAATGCTGTTTTTTTTTTTAATTTATTTATTTTTATATCAATCACAGGTTAGGTACTTTGCATCCCAGGCATAGCCTCCTCCCTCATTCCCTCCCACCCTCCCACTCCCTCCCTCATCTCCCTCCTCCCTGCCCCTTCCAAGTCCACCAACAGGGAGGACCTCCTCCCCTTCCATCCAAACCCAGCTCATCCTGTCTCCTCAGGGCTGGCTGCAATGTCCTCCCCTGGGATCTAGCCAGTCTGTCACTCCCCAGCTTGTATGGGGAGG
>JAQQSO010008063.1:0-10218 GCA_028658305.1 Pachyuromys duprasi
AAAAAAATATTTGGATCAATGAAGAAATCACATAGGAGGGATCCAAGATGGCTGCCCCAGGAGGACACTTTGTCTGAGGAGCAGGACAGCAGTGTCGGCAAAACAACCAGGAGACTGAACTCTGGGAACTGAAACACCAGCTTTTGCGATTGCCAGGTGAGCGGAATTCCTATGGTGAAGAAATCAAGTGGAAAAGTCCTAGTGACACCCAGCTATTCCCCGGATAAACTCCGGGTGACCAGCTGCGCATGGCGCCTACAGCCACCATTCCAGACTGGGTCACACAGTATCCAGGCCAGACTGAGAACCCCCCAGATACTGTGGGCTGCATCTGGCAGGCCCACACCCCTCAGCGCCCCCCGCCGCCACTCCGGTCTGGGTCACACAGTATCCTGGCCAGACTAAGAAGCCCCCAGATACCATGGGCTGAACCGGGCCAGTCCACACCCCTAGGCGCCAACAGCCGCCACTCTGGACTTGGTCACATGGTATCCGGGCCAGACTGAGAAGCCCCCAGATACCATCTAAGACCTGGGTACACAGTCCCTGGCCCAGAAGAAGGAGGCCCCAAGTCTCCAAACCAGAGGGGAGCCCTTAGCAGCAAGCCCAGGCCAGAGCATGGAGCCTCCAGTCGACAGCGGCTCCCCCCAGCTGCCATCTCAAACTAGGACACTCAGCCTCTGGCACAGAGTAAGGAGCCAAGCCTACAGACTAGAGTGGCAAACAGCCTGCAGTGTTCACAGCTTCTAGCAAAGAGCACAGAGCTGGGCACACAGATCCCAGAACAGAGCTAAACTGAGACACAACACACGCTCACAAACCACCAGAACTCCCTGATCTTCTCGAAGAACACTCCAGACACCAGAGAGTGACAGTTCCAGTCTGAAGTTCAGCTTCAAATCACGAACAGCTCCTTGACTATATATAAACAAATGGCCAAAGGTCGACGTAAGAATTCACCCAACAAAAATCAGGACACCATGACCCCACCAGAAACACCCAAAAGCAATGGAGATTTTAATTCAGCAGAGACACAGGAAAACTACGTTAAAGCTAGGATTAAGCAGATATTAGAGGAACAAAAACAGGAACAAAAGAGGAAAGGAATAAGGCCCTCAAAGAAATGCAGAAAAGTTTAACTGCCCAAGTAGAGGAAAAATTAAAGTCATATAGAGAGGAAACAAACAAAAAAATAGGAGCCACATTCAGTCAGATGATGGAAATGATAAAAAGCATGAAAACAGAATTAGAATCTATAAAGAAAACACAAACAGAGAAAAACCTGGAACTGGAGAACGTAGAGAAAATATCAGGAACCACAAAGGTAAGCATCATCAATAGAATACAAGAGATAGAAGAGAGAATCTCGGGAGCTGAAGATCCACTTGCTGAAATGGATTCCTCACTCAAGGAAAAAATAAAATCAGAAAAGTTCCAAACACAAAACATCCAAGAAACCAAGGATGCCATGAAAAGACAAAACCTAAGAATAATAAGAATAAATGAAAAAGGAAGAATCCAGGCACCAAAGACCGGAAAATATTTTTAAGAAAATCATAGAAAAAAAATGTTCCCAACTTAAAAAAAGAAATGTCCATAAACATGCAAGAAGCCTATAGAACGCCAAATAGACTAGACCAGAAAAGAAATACCTTTTGTCACATCATAGTCAAAGCACTTAACATACAAAACAAAGAAAAAATATTAAAAGCAGCAAGGGAAAAGAGCCAAGTAACATATGAAGGTAGACCTAAGAGAATAACACCATATTTCTCATAAGAAACTATGAAAGCCAGAAGGGCCTGGGCAGATGTCATACAGTCTTTAAGGGAACACAGATGCCAACCAAGACTACTATACCAAGCAAAGCTTTCAATCAACATAGACGGAGAAAACAAAATATTCCATGACAAAACAAAACTTAAGCAATATCTACACAGCAATCCAACCCTACAAAAGATACTAGAAGGAAAACATCAATCCAATGAATACAACTACACCTAAGAAAATATAGGATACAGGTAACTTCCCAACTAAAAGGGGGAAAAAAAGCAGTGAATCATAGTAAGACCACGAACTTCACAAAAGAAGGATCTAACAGCCACTGGTCACTGTTACCTGTCAACATCAATGGACTCAACTCTCCTATAAAAAGACACAGACTAAAAGAATTGTTATGGAAACATGACCCAACATTCTACTGCATCCAAGAAACACACCTATGCAACAAAGATAAACACTACCTCAGCGTAAAAGGCTTGAAAAATATTTTCCAAGCAAATGGACCCAGAAAACAAGCTGGGGTAGCAATCCTAGTATCTAATAAAATAGACTTTCAACCAAAGTTAATCAAGAAAGATGAGGAGGGGCACTTCTGTCTCATCAAAGGAAAATTCCAACAGGAGGACATCACAATTTTGAACATCTATGCTCCAAATACAAGACCACATACATTTATAAAAGAAACATTATTAAAGCTGAAATCACACATTGATCCCAACACCCTAATAGTGGGAGACTTCAACACTCCACTCTCCCCAAGGGACAGATCATCCAGTCAGAAATAAAACAGGGAAACAAGGGCACTCACAGAGACGCTAAATCTACTAGACCTAAAAGATGTCTACAGAACTTTTCACCCTAGATAAAAAAAGAGTATACCTTCTTTTCAGCACCTCATGGAACCTTCTCAAAAATAGACCATACAGGTGGTCAGAAAACAAGCCTCCGAAGATACAGGAAGATTGAAATAATCCCTTGTATCCTATTTGATCATCATGGTCAAAAGCTGGTCCTCAACAACAACAGAAATAGCAAAAGGCCTGCACATACATGGAAACTTAACAACTTGCTCCTCAAAGACAGCTTGGTTAGGGAAGAAATTATGGAAGAAATTAAAGACTTTCTAGAATTCAATGAAAATGAAAGCACAACATACCCAAACTTATGGGACACAATGAAGGCAGTGCTAAGAGGAAAGCTCATTGCACTAAGTGCCTTCAAGAAGAAATTGGAAACATCTCATACAAGCAATTTAATGGCTCAATTGAATGACCTAGAAAAAAAAAAAAAGAAACAGATATGCCCAAGAGGAGCAGACAGCTGGAAATAACCAAATTTAGAGCTGAAATCAAGCAAATAGAAACAAATAAAACATTTCAAAGAATCAATGAAACCAAGAGCTGGTTCTTTGAGAAAATCAACAAGATAAACAAACCCCTCTCCAAACTAACAAAAAGGTAGAGAGAAACAATCCAAATTAGCAAAATCACAAATGAAAAGGGGGACATAACTACAGACATTGAGGAAATCCAAATAATCATTAGGTTTTACTACAAAAACCTATATGCCACAAAATTTGAAAATCCAAATGAAATGGATAATTTTCTTGAGAGATTCCACCTACCTAAATTAAGCCAAGATCAGATACGAAGATTGAATAGACCTATATCCCCCAAGGAAATAGAAGCAGTCATCAACAGCCTCCCTACCAAAAAAAGCCCTGGGCCAGATGTTGTTAGTGCAGAATTCTACGAGACCTTCAAAGAAGTCCTAACACCAATTATCTCTAAAGTGTTCCACAAAATAGAAATAGATGGAAAATCACTGAATTCTTTCTATGAATCCACAGTCACTTTGATACCTAAACCACACAAAGGCCCAACAAAAAAAGAGAACTTCAGACCTATCACTCTTATGAATATTGACACAAAAATATTCAATGAAATACTTGCAAACCGAATCCAAGTACACATAAAAGATATCATTCCCCATGACCAAGTAGGCTTCATTTCAAGCATGCAAGGGTGGATAAATATATGGAAATCCATCAATGTGATCCACAATATAATCAAACTTAAGGAGAAAATCCATGTGATCATCTCCCTAGATGCCGGAAAAGCATTTGACAAAATCCAACATCCATTAATTGATTGATCTCTCATTAGAGAGATCAGGGGTACAAGGCACATATTTAAACATAGTAAAGGCAATATACAGCAAGCCTATAGGTAACATCAAAATCAATGGAGAGAAACTTAAATCAATCCCACTGAAATCAGGGACTATACAAGGCTGCCCATTGTCTCCATATCTCTTCAACATAGTACCTGAAGTTCTACCTAGAGCAATAAGGCAACTATAGGAGATCAAGGGGATACAAATTGGAAAGGAAGAAGTCAAAGTATATCTATTTGCAGACAATAAGATAATATACATGAGTGACCCCAAAATTTCAACCTGAGAACTCCTTCAACTGATAAACACCTTCAGCAAAGTGGCTGGATACAAAATCAACTCAAAAAAATCAGAAGCCCTCCTGTACACCAAAGACAAATGGGCCGAGAAGGAATTTAGGGAAACAAGACCCTTCACAACAGCTATTAATAACATAAAGTACCATGGGGTGACTCTAACCAAGCAAGTGAAAGACATTAATGAAAAAAAATTCAAATCTCTGAAGAAAGAAATTGAAGAAAATATCAGAAAATGGAAAGACCTCCCATGTTCATTGATCGGTAGGATTAACATAGTGAAAATGGCCATACTGCCAAAAGCAATTTTCACATTCAATGCAATTCCCATCAAAATACCTACACAATTTTTCACAGATCTTGAAAGAATAATTCTCAACTTCATATGGAGAAACAAAAAACCCAGAATGTCCAAAACGTTCCTGTACAACAACATATCACCTGGTGGTATCTCCATCCCTGACCTCAAGGTGTACTACAGAGCAACAGTAATAAAAACTGCATGGTATTAGCATAGAAACAGAACAGTGGATCAATGGAACCGAATAGAAGACACAGAAATGAACACACACACCTATGGAAACTTGATTTTTGACAAAGAAGCCAAAGCCATTCAATGAAAAAAAGACAGCATCTTCAACAAATGGTGCTGGTCCAACTGGTTATCTGTATGCAGAGTAATGAAAATAGATCCATATTTATCACCCTGCACAAAGCTGAAGTCCAAGTGGATCAAAGACCTCAACATAAAACCAGACACACTAAACCGATTAGAAGAAAAACTGGGGAAGACTCTAGAACTCATTGGCACTGGAGACCACTTCCTGCATAGAACACGAATAACACAGGGTCTATGATCAACAATCAATAATTGGGACCTCATGAAACTGAAAAGATTCTGTAAAGCAAAAGGCACTGTCATCAAAACCAAACGACAGCCTACAGATTGGGAAAGGATCTTCACCAACCCTATATGTGACAGAGGGCTAATATCCAGTATATATAAAGAACACAACAAGTTAAAAAGCAACAAATTAAGTAATCCAATTGAAAAATGGGGTATGGAGATAAACAGAGAACTCTCTGTATAGGACTGTAGAATGGTGGTAAAACACTTAATGAAATGCTCAACATCCTTAGCTATCAGGGAGATGCAAATCAAAATGACCCTGAGATTTCACCTTACACCTGTCAGAATGGCTAAGATCAAAAACTCAACTGACAACACATGCTGAAGAGGATGTGGAGAAAGAGGAATCCTTCTCCATTGCTGGTGGGAATGTAAGCTGGTACAACCACTCTGGAAATCAATTTGGCGTTTCCTTAGACAATTAAGAATAGTGATTCTTCAGGATCCAGCTATACCACTCCTAGGCATATACCCAAAAGATGTTCAAGTACACTACAAGGACATTTGCTCAACTATGTTCGAAGCTGCTTCATTCGTAATAGCCAGAACCTGGAAAAAACCCAGATGCCCCTCAGTTGAGGAATGGATACAGAAATTATGGTACTTTTACACAAGGCAATACTACTCAGCAATTAAAAAGGAGGAAATCATGAAATTTGCTATCAAATGGTAGGACCTGGAAACAATCATCCTGAGTGAGGTATCCCAAAAGCAGAAAGACACACATGGTATATACTCACTTATATAGACCTATATGATAGGATAAACATACTGAAATCTATACACCTAAAAATGATAAACAAGAAAGAGGACCTATGGTAATAGGATTAATCCTCACTTATAAAGTCAAATTGGATGGACATTGGATATAGGAGAAAACAAGTAAGAGGACAAGAGCCTACCACAGCGGGCCTCGGAAAGACTATACCTAGCAGGGTTTCAAAGCAAATATTAAGAAGTATAACCAACCCTTTGGCAGTGTGCAGAGAATCATATGAACGAAGGGGGAGTTAGCATGACCTGGAGAGGACAGGAGCTCCGCAAAGACCAAATATATCAGGGCACAGGGGTCTTTTATGATACTCTCTCTCCAACCAAGGATCAAGTATGGTTATAACCTAGAACTCCTGCTTGTATGTAGCAAATGGTAGCTTAATACCGAAGTGGGTACATCAGTAAGGGGAACAGGGATTATTTTGGACATGAACTCAATGGCTGGCTCTTCCACCTCCCCGCTCCCCGAGAGAGGAGCAGCCTTGCTAGGCCACAGAAGAGGACATTGCAGCCATTTCTGAAGAGACCTGATAAGCTAGAGTTAGATGGAAGGGGAGGAGGTCCTCCCCTATCAGTGGACCTGGAACGGGGCAGGGAGAAAATGAGGGAGGGAAGGGTGGGATAGGGAGGGAATGGGGGAGGGGGCTACAACTGGGACACAAAGTATATAACCTGTGATTAATATAAAATAAAAATGTTAAAATTAAAAAGGAAATCACGTAAAACTTAATGAAAACGAAATACAACCTACCCAATCCCTATATGATCCAATGAGGTATCTTAAAGGGAAATATTTTTAGTGCTGAGTGTTTATGTCAAAATATTCACTATTATAAATTGAATATACAGAGACATCCTTCACACAATGTACTCCAATAGGCTAGAACTTGTAAGGCTCTGTGCATACTGCTATAGTATCTGTGAGCTCATAATTCATCATTCCTGTTGTATATGGAGGGCACTACCTCCTGGATATTTTCTATCATCATTGGCTCTTGTAATCTTTCTACTTCCTCTTCTGCATAGTTCCCTGAATGCTGAAGAGGAAGGTTTTGATGACTACATCCCATTTATTACTTAGTATTCCAAAGTTTCTCATTTTCTGTATAAAATTATCCAGTTAGGGGTGGTTTCTGCATTAGTTTCCATGTACTGTAGAAGGACACTTCTCTGATGATAGCTGAACAAGACCGTGAGCTATAAGGAAAGGTTTTCTGGAGTCATTTTTTTATTATTTTCTTTTAGAAGATCAATAGTATCTGGGTTAACCACTGGTTCTGGTACAGGTTTTTGACCATCAGAGATGTTTCAGGCTTGGATCCATTTCATGGAGTATGCCTTAAATCTAACTAGATAGCCAGTGTTCTCTTGAGTAACAGAACATAATAGAATAACTGAATCTCTCTCTCTCTCTCTCTCTCTCTCTCTCTCTATCCATCCATCCATTCATCTATCTATCTATCTAAAGTGGATGTATTAGAATGACTTACAGGAAATGGTTAACCTAGTCCAATAATGGCTGCTTACCAATGGAAGAATCCAGTAGTCGTTCATTCCACAAGACTGGATATCTCAGCTGTTCTTCAGTATATGCTGGAATCCTGAAGAAGTAGGCTGACAAAGACCTGTTGTCCATTATTGGTGTCATATTTTGTAAACATATGTCTTCCCTCACATGCCTAAGTCAATCTAGAATTGTATTTGATTAGTTTTAGTAAAAATCTAATGGTCAATAGGTGGTCAGAAAGGTATGGCAGAACTTCTAGGCAGAGAGAGGAGTCTCTGGGAGTAGAATTCAGACATGATGATTCACCAGTGTGGCATAGGTAGGAAGATGTAGGAGGGCTGAGAAAGAGATAAAGAACTAGCGATATGGAGGGTCATTGCCTAGGACAGTCTGGATGAACTATCTGACAGCCTGCCTAGGGAAGGCTTAAGCTTATCCATTTCTTTATTTAAGCACTGGTGTATCCACAAAAGTCCTGCCTATACAAGCCAGATAAGGTTCCAATGCTTAGAGGCTAACTGGATATGAGCTCCATTCCTAACCCCTAAGATATTACCTGTGCACATGTGTATATATGCATAAACAAATAAATGCAACATCATCTTTTTTAAGGCCTGTAAAAGAGATAAACTATGACATAGATTCTATTGCCTGCTTTCAGGCACTTCTCCCTAATGAGGCTGTCTTCCTAGGCCTCAGTAGATAAGGGTGAGCTCAGTTCTGATGAGACTTGATTTGCCGAGGTGAGTTAGTAGGGGACTCCCCTTTTCTGAGGAGAAGGAGAGTGGATAGGATGAAGAGGGTGGGAGTGAGTGACTTGGAGGAGAAAAGGGAGGGGTCTGATATTGGCATGTTAAATGAATATATGCATTAAAAATACATTGAAAACATTTGAAAGATCACAAATTATTAACTTAATAATGAACCATAAGGTCCTAGAAAATATCAGTACAATCCAAATTCCTGAATAGTATCTGAGAAGAGGCAATTAAAATGAGAAAAAATGTGGAGATGGAGCTCAATGGTAGAGTATTTGCTAGCATGTGTAAGGCCCCCAAACAGAGTTCCTAGCATCCATCTCTCCCTCAAAAGATGATGGTATAAATTAATGAAATAGAATAAAAAATACAAAATCAATGAAATAAAAAGTCAGTTCCTTGAAAAGCTAAACAAGAGTGTGAACCCTTAACCTAATTAGCACTGAGAAATAGAAATAAGTCCCTATTTGATTAAATATCTCTCCTTTCATTCTAATTTTAACAGATATCTATGATATTAAGAAAATTCACACAAAAACGTGTTTTAAGTCCTCTATTCCACTAAATTGGAAAGTCAAATAGAAATGCACATATCTCTAGAGGAGTACAATACACTAGAATTAAATGAAGAGGAAAACAATATCTTAACCAGACCTGTAACTAGAAATGATATTAAAGTAGTTATTAAAAGTCTATCATGTATGGATATAACCTAGAACCCCTGCTTGAATGTAGTAAATGGTAGCTCAATATCCAAGTGGGTACCCTAGTAAGGGGAACAGGGACTATTTCAGACATGAACTCAATGGCTGGCTCTTCGACCTCCCTGTCCCTCCTGAGTGAGGAGCAGCCTTGCTAGGCCACAGAAGAGGACATTGCACCCAGTCCTGAAGAGACCTGATAAGCTAGAGTTAGATGGAAGTGGAGGAGGTCCTCCCCTATCAGTGGACTTGGAAAGAGGCTCTGAGGAGATGAGGGAGGGATAAGAGGGATAGGGAGGGTATGGGGGAGGGGACTTTGGCTGGGATACAAAGTATATAACCTGTGGTTATTATAAATAAAACTGTCTAAAAAAAAGTCTATCAAGTAACAGAATGTTCAGGATCAGATAACTTCACTGTAAAATTCTGCCAGAACTTCATAGAGTAAGTAACTTTAAATATATAAATAAAAATAAGAGGAATTTTATTAAGTTAAAAATTCAGTTATTACTTCCTGTTATTTTGTTAGTTTGGAGGTATTTTCTGAGACCTCTTTTGTTATCAAACTGGGCATTGTTTAGTTATTCTTTGTGAATTTCTGAGTATGTTAGTTTTTCTATTGAATGATGAACGGATCAATTAAGAAACCAAATAACCTTCAAATATACCATCAGTGTGCCATGGTCTTGAAAGTGTATTTATAGTTGCTTTAAAGGTTCTTCAGTTTAAACTTTTAAGAAAACCTTTTCAGGTATTGTTTAGAGAAGATAATATTTGGAGATAACAGAGTTTTGATTAATAGTGCTGGATTACCAGTTTTGCTAACTATATCTTAACTGCTTAGTGTCTTTTAAAAGACAACTTGTTGTCTTTGACGTATCACTGTAAGAGTTACACAATTTATTTCCTGTTTAAAACCATAAAATTGCAGTGTTAAAAAATAAATAAAATAAAAATGACTTCAAAAAGAAACTAACAGCAATACTATTTATATTTTTTCATAAACTAGAAAATTGAATAAGTTAGCTATTACTTTTTGTTTTTTTATTTACTTTTTTAAATTTTTATTTATTTTATTTTTTTTGATTTTTTTTAATTTATTTATTTTTATCTCAGTCACAGGTTAGGTACTTTGAATCCCAGGCGTAGCCCCCTCCCCCATTCCCTCCTACCCTCCCACTCCCTCCTCATCTCCTTCTTCCCCGCCCCCTCCAAGTCCACCAACAGGGGAGGACCTCCTTCCCTTCCATCCAACCCCAGCTTATCCTGTCTCCTCAGGGCTGGCTGCAAAGTCCTCCCCTGGGATCTAGCCAGT
>JAQQSO010008064.1:0-10218 GCA_028658305.1 Pachyuromys duprasi
CAAAGACCAAACTGAGCAGGGCATAGGGGTCTTGTATGAGACGGTTTCTACAATTAAAGACCATGTGTGGATATGGCCTGGAACCCCCGCTCAGATGGGGCCCATGATAGCTCATTGTCGGACTGAAGACCCTAGTGAGGGAAACAGGGAATGTTTCAGTCATGATCTTGATGGCTGACTCTTTGACCCTCCCCCATACAAGCCAGGGAGTGACAGACGGGCTAGAACCCAGGGGAGGGCATTGCAGCCAGCCCTGAGGAGACAGGATGAGCTGGGGTTGGATGGAAGGGGAGGAGGTCCTCCCCTGTTGGTGGACTTGGAGGGGGCAGGGAGGAGGGAGATGAGGGAGGGAGTGGGAGGGTGGGAGGGAATGAGGGAGGAGGCTACGCCTGGGATGCAAAGTATCTAACCTGTGATTGATATAAAAATAAATAAATTAATAAAAAATAAAATGACTATTTTTACTTTTCTTTCTTATAGCATATGATGTCTGCCTTGCATCATAGTTTTGCATGCGCAGTAAAAAATCTCTTCCGACCTCTAGTCTCATTTTTCCTCTAAGTGGAATTCTCCACCATGAGAAATACAGTCTTGGTTTTGATGATTGTTAACCCCCTGACGCATGCCTGGCACCATTCAGGTTATTTCTCTCTCCCTCCTTCCCTCCTTCCCTCTCTTTCTTTCTTTCTTTTCTTTCTTTCTTTCTTTCTTTCTTTCTTTCTTTCTTTCTTTCTTTCTTTCTTTCTTTCTTTCTTTCTTTCTTTCTTCCTTCCTTCCTTCCTTCCTTTCCTTCCTTCCTTCCCTCTTCCTGGTTTCCTTTTCCCTCTACCCCTCTCTTCCTCCTTCTCTCCCTCCCTTCCTCTCTCCTTTCCTTTCTTCCACTTAATCCTGGTAAAGATTTTGCATCAACTATTGATAGACCCAGGGCCATTCTTTTTAGTTCTATCAGGCCAGCAATACTTCAACCTATGAGAACTTGGGAAGGTAACTACATTGGTAACAAAGCTGGACATCTATAAACAGAGCCGTGGTGACTTACCATCTTACCTAGTGGTAATATGTTTTTATTTAAAAAACATAGTAATAGAGGAAACCTAGTTTGGAGTGCTTAAGGACTTGGGTTTGAGATATGGCTTTGATACTAGCAGGGACTTGATGTGAAAGACTCATTTTTCTCGTGGATTAAAGTGGAATAATTATAATAACTTCCTATTCTCCTCCAATTAATACTAATTATTAAACATGATAATTAATACTAATTGTTTACAAAGTTCATAGCAAGCACCCATTGATTTGAAGATATCACTAAATCTATACAAACCTGGATTGACACACTGCAAGGGAACTTGTATTTGGCTTCATTTTTCAAATCCTAGACTTGCTTTTTAATAGGTCCTTATGTTGCTTCTCCATGTCTGTAACACATACCCAAAACAAACAATTTAAAAAGAGAAAAAGTTTATTTTGGCCTACTGTTTTGGCTCACAGATTTCTGCCCATGGGCAGGCAGCTGGCTTCATTGCTTTTGGGCACATTGGCAAGGCAGACACCTCATGGCAGAAGGGCATGGCATAGGAACACTGCCCACCTCATGGCAAACAGGAAACAGAGAGACTGTGCAGGCAAGCTTCCTCTTCTGCTTTCATTCTTGCTCTGTCCCCAGGCTGTGCAATGGTAAGCACTGTCTGTCTTTAGGGCGGCTCTTTTCCCTCGTGCGTTGTTCCTAAATACTAGTTGTCATTTGAAACGGCCCCACAGGCATACAAGTATGGTTGGTGAATCTTGTAGGTATCTCCAAGTCTAACTAAGGTTGGCAGTTGAAGTTAGCCATTACAGGTATTACAATAGAAGATTGGGATGAAGCAATACAGGTACTAAAATCTCTGTGAGGTATTGGATTTAGAGGTTCAGCGGTTTGCGAACTTGTTTACATTTAGGATTTTAAGGGTTCAGAGTGGAGAAATTTTGAGGAGAGAGTTGAATTTTAGGTCTGAACTTCACCCAACAGAAGAGTGCCAAGGACATTTGCATCTTTGTCTCAAGTCAAAAGGGATGGTCTTGAAGAGACTTCCCCAACAGGCTTAGGGGACTCAGGGATTCTGACTCGGCAGATGGCTCATGGCTGAGAGTTAAAGCTAAAGTTATTGCCGACTGACTACCAGGTCCTATATGCTTTGGTCACATTTCTCAGATATGTGATTTCTCAGATAGCCCATTTCTCTATCTCTTACTCCCTTATGTACCTTGGCTTCTTCCTGTTTTCTAGAACATTCTGGAGAGTCTAAAGATGCATGCTCTTTTCCCAGATAGTTGCATGATTGACCTCTCTTCAGGACACCTCCAGCCACTGTTGAAAACTGTAATTCCTTCTCCAACCAAGAGAACTTGCAAGATACGTAGCGGTGGCGGGCTTCAGTGTCTTGTTCAAATAAAAAGATTTAGCAAGCAAATTAAAAGCATCACTTTTAAAACTGTCAATGTAACTGGCATTCATAGAAATGTACACATTTTGAATAAAAAGTATTGTTTTTCATTTATATTTGGGTAATTTACAAAACGATGTTCTCAACCTCAAAGAAAACCTTAAATTTTAGATGATCGAAATTCTGCAGATCACATTCTAGGATTAAAATTCTTTAGTTAGAAAATTCTTTCTGTTCTTTAGTAAGAACAGAAAGATTAGGACAGAGACCTGAGCTTTCTTTACTACTTTATAATAACATGCTATATGCCTGGAAGATCTCTAGGAAGCAATATAAAAATGCTTCATGCTAAAAACCAGTGTACTTTGCAAAAGCTATTCATGCCCAAAGAAAGATGTATAATTTTAAATATTTTTATTAGCAGGGAGGAAGAAAGGTTACTAAAAGAACTCAAAGCTCATTTTAAGAAAAAAAAATTTTTCAATACCAGAAAAAGAATAGAGCCGAAAGCTCTGAGGAACGGGTTTTGAATCATTTGTCTCTCTGTGGCTGGAGAGATGTCTCAGAGGTTGAGAGAACTGGCTGCTCTTACAGGCGACCCAGCTCCTACATGGCGGTTCACAGCCGTCCGTTACTCCAGCTTAAGTGGCCTCTTCTGACCTTTGTGAGCGCTGTGAACATGTGGTCCGCATGTATGCACACAGGCCGAAACCTCACATGCATCAACTCAAAATTAATGGTCTCAGTGCTACCAGCACAGGTCTGTAATCCGAGCACTCAGGAGGCTCAGGCGTTCCGGTCTAGCCGGGGCTAAATAGTGAAACCCTATCATAAATGAAGCAAAACAGGGAAATCGTCTCACGATGATAGGCGTGAGGGAGGAAGGGAAGGGTGCCCCAGAGAGCGTGAGAACAGCACCCTTGGAGAGAAAGAGACCTGTGTGCAGCAGTTCCACTTCTGGGCTGGAGGCTCACAGAAGTGCTTCCAAGATGCACGGAGGACGGAGGCATTAGCAAGCAGGCGGGCTCTCTGGGATTTGGCTTTGGGGATCTATAGAACACTGTATAGTTTCAAGAATGTCCTAGGCCTGGTTTGTGGCCTGCAATACCACCTCTATTGTTACCCAGATATTGAGGAAGAGACAAATTTTAGGCAACCCATATCTGTCAATATAGGAGAAAAACATTTAAAAAGTATTAGTGAAAAAATAAATCTGCACTAAATCACATGAAAATGAACTAATGAGCTGGGCCATGGTGGAGCATGCCTTTAATCCCAGCACTTGGGAGGCAGAGACAGGCGGATCTTTGTGAGTCCAGGCCAATGTGGTTACAGAGTGAGTTCCAGGACAGCCAGAGCTGTTACACAGAGAAACCCTGTCTCAAAAAACCCAAACCCGAACCCAAACCAACCAACCAAACAACAACAACCTCATCCCCCAAAAGGAAAACGAACTAATGGCAAGAAATCCATAAATATACTTTATTATATTAGTAAACCATATCTTTTTAATAGGTATAGAAGAGTATTTTATGAAAGTTAACATTGTTTCCCAATCCAAACATAAATAAAATAGGAATAGAACGGCATTTAAAGTTATTTGTCCTGCTCCATAATATTCTCATTTTTTTATTGTGAAAGATTGAATATTTACATTCTACCAAACCCGTATTGGACTCCTAATGTCCAAGGTGATGGTAGTAGGAAGCAGTGGCTTTTTGGGTGGGCGGACTAGATAACCATGAGACAAGAGTGTTAGAGCCCATATAGAAGAGACTCCAAAGAGCTCCCGTACTCCTTCTGCCTGAGAAGACACAGCAAAATTTTAGGTTGACTGTGAACCAGGAAGGGATCCTCACTAGGTCAAATGTCAGCACCCTGATGTTGACTTCTAACCATCTAAAGTTGTGTGCAATGTATTCCTGTTGTTTATAGGTTACTCATTTCATGGTACCCACAACTGGAATGGCCTGCAACTCTTACCTGTATGATAAATACAAATATTCTAAATGTTCTAAATAGCTTGAAGAACAGACTGTCTACCCAGACATGTTTTCTTCTGTAACAAGTGAATTCTTCTGCAGCACAAAGTGTTCCTAAGATAGCCCTAGCTCCTGTGACAGGAAATATATAAGATCTTAGTTGCTTATACTGTCCAAACTGAAGGGCAAATTCATTCATTTAGGGCCTGATTATTTGCACTTTCCTGCAACCCTACATTGCTGTGACCTCATATGGCTTGCTAGTTCACATTCCATTACAGAATTAAAGAAACATGAACCACTCACCAACTTCTGATAGCAAACATTACCTTAAAATCAAACTGTGACTAGTTTTCTATGAAAATGGAGAACTAATCAAAGATGTACCATCATTTTAATTTACCACTTATTGGAAAATTCAGGTCACACAGAGATCATAAAAGCAGAAAACGGGGATTAGAGAGGTGGCTTAGTGGTTAAGAGTGCTTCCTGCCCTGCTAGAGGACCTGAATTAAGCTCTCAGCACTTATGTGCTGAGGCTCACAATTCTAGCTGCAAGGGAATCCGACACCTGTGCCTCTGTGGGTACCTGCAGTCGGGTGTGCATACCATGTGCACATAATTCAAAGGAAAATAATAAATCTTAAAGTTGTGATAATTAGCATCAGTGGCGGAAAAGCAAGAAAATAATAACATGGCTGATGATATGATTTTATATTTAGGAAGCACAAGACATTAGTAAGTAAAAATTAAGGAGAGGATTTGGTTAGGTAACTGATACAAGATTGATATATAAATCCTAGGATTCAAGATGCTGAGGCAGGGGAACTACCATAAATCCAAGGCCAGTCGGCTGTAATGTGAGTCCCTACCTAAAAAGAACTTTTAAAGATGAGTAATAAGTAATGAGTTAAGATACATAGTACTTATATAAGTGGGGAAATTCACACATAACTTAAAAAAACGTTTTGAAAAAAAATCACAGAAATTATATAAAGAAAATTATAAAATTTTATTATGTGACATAAAAGTGACCAGAACGAATGGCAAGAAAGACAATATTTGTAACTGAGAAGTTTGTACAAGGTCCCGAGTTTGCTTCCTGACTCTACAAAATAAATAAATGCATAGAAACACAAATAAATAAGACCTTAAATATTTAAGATATTTTTTAAGAGTTTGTAGAAAATTTAAGACTTCTTCAGGACACTGTTTAATTCCCTGTGTTTAGCTGATTTCTAATTCCTGGTCACTAAGCACTCCCAGGAATGGATGCCTCCTGGTAATTTTACTCTGACCTCCCTGCTAGGCTGCCCATCCATAAGAATGCTTTCTTTCCTTGTTCCTGACTCCATACTCCATGATGGTGGTGGCAGACTCCCCTGCATTCTTCCTGGCTAAACTGGGCTGCTCTCTGCCATGGTTGCCTCCTTACCTCTTATAGACTCTCCATCTGCTGTGGATGACGAGAACTCATTCTCTCCTGGATGCCCAGCTGTTTGAGTTCATCCAATACAGTTAGGGCTGAATCGTTTTGGGAAGGAAGGAGGGACAAAGAATGGAAGGATGATGATGATGAGAAATAACTAATTTTTCTTTTTTTTTCTTTAACACATTGAACTATAGACATTTTCCTCTAAGTGCTCTTCAGGCGAATCTCACTAATTTTGACATATAGGGCTTCCATTGCGGTTCAGTCCCAAGAAGACTACTGTTTTTGTCATGATTTTCTATTTGACCCAGGTGTCATTTGTTTATTCAAGTGGGACAAAACTTTCACTCCAACGTGCCTTTACTTGCCATGCTAAGTGCCAACATTTTGGTTGTTTTTTTTTTTTTTTCTGATATAACAAAGAAAGCCAAAGAGCATTTGTATCTTAAGATGCATTTAAAGCATTACCAGGGTAGCACATTAATGGAGACGAATCAGAATTATAAGCTTCTTAGCTTATAATTGACCCAGGATGTAAAAACGTTCTCTGAAGTCTAGGTGTCTTACAAATCTTCGCTAGATTAATGCTGTCAGGGCAGTCTGAGCCCACAGAGAAGCTGTGCTTTTCTGGCAGCTTCAAGGGGCAGGGGATTTACTTCTTACAGCACGAGGTCTCTTCTCCACAGCCGTGAGCACCTCTTGTTTTCCAAGGCTAGAGGGTAAAATGTTTGAGAGGAAAAAGGCATCTCCGAGAAAGCCCCAAACTCAGTTTGGGGTGGGTTATGTAATTTCTGCCTTTTTGTTTAATTAACAGTGTGAGCCTTGATTTCTGACTTTGCAGTTTCTGATTTTACATTGGCTACTACCTTGCAGAATTGGTGATACTATATGGTGTTAATGATCTCCCCCTTTTCCTCTCCGACTCTCTGGCCTTATCCTTTTCTCTCTCCCTTCCTGCTTGTCTCCCTCCTTCTTTTCCTCTCTCCCCCCTTAGTGGGCTACAGCAGGAGCATTCTTTCGTATGTGTTATTGGTTTGAGTTTATGTACCTGTTAATTGGTGAAGAGAATATTCTGTTTCTTTTCCCTCTTACCTAGGCTATCAGTTAGTATGAGTGTCCGTGTCTTCTGCTCCCCAATTCATATGTTGAAATCTAATTCCCAACAGGACAGTAATAAGATGTGGGACTTTTGCATGGTGATTAAGTCATGTGTGGGCCCCCATCAATGGATTAGTGTTCTTATAACAGAGGCCTTTCTAAGAAATGAGGTCATAATGAGAAAATGGGATTTGTGAGGAGCTGACGAGCCTCACCAGACACCAAATGGGTACCACCTTGCTCCTGGATTTCTTGGCTCCGGACGGTGAGAGATAAATTTTTGTTGCTCATGAGACTCCCATCTGGTTTATGATGCATCATGAACAAACGAGGACAAAAATGTGAGTTTAGAAATTTACAGGTGGAACAATTCATTTCCTTCCATTGTTTGGGCAGTTGGTCCTATGCTTTAAAGTCCATATTATCAAACACATACGGGCTCATGATCATGCCACATGAATATAGTTGTTCATGCCACTTGGATATTTAACAACTTACATGATCTTTGAGAAATCTGGGTATCAAATTAGATACATTTGATTTCTGATTCATTTCCAGCAAGTTTATCTTTTTCTCTATCTCACCCACCACAGCTTTTCTTTTACATTTTAACTCACGACTCAGTTTAAGAACTAAGACTGTGATAATTGTACTTATCTGTGTGCTGCTCTCATTACCTCTACCTAACTTGGGAAAACCTGAGCCTAAATTCTGCGTTTGTCATTACCTTGCTTTAAACATAATTTTGCTAAATACATGTATATATCTATGGTAAGTATATCTGATATATGTATACAGCAAGTAGATAAAGTATATATGTTCATACATATATACAGTAGGTATGTATAGTAAATATGGGTACTCTAATACATAAATATATATACATATTTGTATACATATATGGTGGAAGAATACAGTGCTTTCTGTTTTTAAACTTTAAAAAGAGGATAAGTAAGCTTCTAGTACTTGGTTTTATTACTTAACATTTGACAGATTCATCCATGCCATAGTAACACAGTTCATTTATTTTCACTGCTACAAACTGTTCTGAAATCTGAAGACACCATCCTATCCCACATGTCAAGTTTTTTACTGTTCCGAACAATGCTGCTGTGAATATGTGCATGGCAACACAGCAGTCACAGCAAGGGTTTCTGTCATACATGTCGTGTGCGTCTAGGTCAGAAACAGATGGACACGTTTGTGTCTTTCCACAGTGTCAGAATCCACTGGATAACATAATAAATTAACAAGATAAGTCAGTCTAGTTGGTAGTTCCTTATCAAGTACTCCCATTTGTGCTTGATACACTTGACCATTGGCATGTTGTTTTGTTCGAATTCTAAGCACCAATGGTAACTCTCAGATCACATGTTATAGAATCGTGTCAGCAGGGACAGTCGGGAGGTCAGATGAGAAGAACGACAGAGTGACACAGTGCTGCCCAAGCCCAGAGTTGCTAACTACAGTGCAGGTGGCATTTGGAGCTGGCTGAGTGTCAGGGCAAGGGGATGTGTGGCCGGAAGCCTGGGACAGAGGTCCCTCACTGGCCGTGTTCCCATATAAGGCTTTTGATGAGTAGCTGGGTGACAGGCTGGCGTGTTTGCCTCATCTCCCAGGGGGTTGTAACTGTGTGATTGATAAGTTCTATGTCTGGTGTTTTTTTTATGATTTGGTACAGTCACAGGTGTCATTAATTGTGATTATAAATAAATCATGAGTTTGTGTTTCCTGGTGTGCCGACAGGGGGTAGTTAGCGAGTCATTCTTTCTTGTCACTTATTCTCCAAATGGAGTAACTCAAGTCAAAACTGTTGCTTTACAAAATGAAATAACTTGAGGCTAGGCACAGCTTGAAAGTGGTTGAATTATACACAGTTGGATAACCTAGAGAGAGCTAGCCTATTGTCAATATGTGTACTTAGGAGTGGAATTACTTAGGCATATTCTTTGTAAAAGTTTAACTTTTATTATCTATAATCTGCTTATGTGTCTGTGTATCTATATATGTATATATGTATGTATGATGTATATATGTATCTAATCTATCTCTGTCTATCTATCTATCTATCTATCTATCTATCTATCTATCTATCTATCTATCTATCTATCTATCTATCTATCTATCTTTGCCTACTTTAAATCTTTGCTGCTTACTGAAGGTTATATATAATTGTGAGGGAAGGTGGGCTGGATAGCAAATCAATAACCAGTGATGATGACTTGATCAAGTGTAGTTAAGTAATGAAGCGCCCATAAAAGCCTCCAAGTGACAGGCCTGGAGGGGCTGCTGGCTGCTGGCTGTTGAGGTGTTGGGAGGGCTGGTGATATGCTGGAGCCTGCACAGATGCTCTGCTACCTCTTCCTCCCTAGTTTGCCTGCTGAAGCTTCCATTCAGCTGTTCTTTCCTGTGGCCTTTCTATAGATAGGCAGATGTAAGTAAGCTCTGTTCCTGCTCTCTGTGAGCTGTACTACAGAATACTGATGCTGCTGGGGCCGTGGGACCCGTGGGTGGTGGTACTGGAGGGTGACATGACAGGAAGGAGAGTGTAGGAACTCCTGGTTTTTATCCTTCCTTCCTTCCTTCCTTCTCTCCTTCCCTTCTTCCTTCCCTCCCTCCCTCTCTCCCTTTCTTCCTTCCTCCCCTATCCTCCTTTTTTTTTTTTTTTTTTTGAGACGGAATCTTCCTGATTCTCAGTCTGGCCACACGTTTATGATCTTCCTGCTTCAGCCTTCAGTGTGCTGGCCATTATCACACCCTACTGAAACTCCAAATTTGAATCTAAACTAGACTCTAGTCTGATCATCCTGGGACCTCATCCTTGTTCTTAGTGTCTCAAGTAAAGGAAATAAAGGATAAACCTTTAATTATGTGGATTTAATGCTAACTCCTAGTAATAATCCTCAAAACTGAATTGAACTGTAGGATCTCTCAGTTCCCATACAAAGAGGATGAGAGAATTGGTTGATGTGAAGAAAAAGCTCATGTATTTCGTGTCAGAAGTATTATCGTTAAACATAGCTAGTAATATCATCCAAACTAACAGCTTAAACTTGTTATGATTACTATTATTTAGAACTTATTTTTGACAGCTTATTTCATGTTTTTATTATTTATTTATTTGACAAGGTCTTACTTTGTAGTCCTGGTTATTTTAGAGCTGGCTATGCATAGCACCACCATGCCTGGCCTTGCTATTTTTCCTTTTGGCTAATCTGATAGGCCTTTGTATTTTCCTCATGGCTTGATTTCAGACTCCATTATGTCTATTTACTTATATCAG
>JAQQSO010008065.1:0-10217 GCA_028658305.1 Pachyuromys duprasi
AAAAGCTTTTATGTTTCTCTTTTAATTACCTGAAAATAAATATTTTCTATTACCTTTCAAAAAAAAAAAAAGAAACTAATCAAGAGGGAGGACTCTTGCTAACATGCCCAATCCCTATCCAGAAGGGCAAAGGGGATGGACATCAGAAGAAGGAGAGGCAGGGAACAGGTCAGGAGCCTGCCATGGAGGGCCTCAGAAGGGCTCTTCCCTGCAGACTGTCAAAGCAGATGTTGAGACTATGGCTAACACTTAGGCATAGTGCAGGGAAAATTATGAGGGGAGTGGGAAATAGTGGGATCTGTAGAGGACAGGAACTCCACAAGAGAGCAACAGAACCAAGTGCTCTGAGCACAGGGGTCTTTCTTCAGACTGATGGTCCAACCAGGAACCATGCATGGAGGTAGCCTAGGACCCCTGCACAGGTGTGGCCCATGGCAGTTCAGTGTCTGAGTGGGTTCCATAGTAAAGGGAACAGGGACTGTCTCTGACATGAAATGATTGGCCTGCTTTTTGATCACCTCCCCCTGAGGGAAGAGCAGCCTTGCTGGGCCACAAAGGAAGACAATGCAGCCACTCCTGATGAGACCTGATGGACTGGGATCTGAGGGAAGGAAAGGAAGACCTCCCCTATTGGTGGTCTTGGCGAGGGACATGGGTGCAGAGTAGGGAGGAAGTGAGGGATTGGGAAGAGAGGAGGGAGGGAACTACAGGGGTATATAAGGTGAATAAAGTGTAATTAATGAAGACTTTAATAAAAAGTGAAAAAAAGGAGGAACCTGGATAATATGTTCAATTCCCATTTAGAAAAAAAAATGGGGATAGACATTGGAAGAGGAACAAAACAGAGAACAGGACAGGAGCCTACCACAGAGAGCCTTTGAAAGACTCTACCCAGCAGGGTATCAAATCAGATGCTGATATTCATAGCTTAACTTTGGGCAGAGTGCAGGGAATCTTATGGAAGAAGGAGGAGATAGAAAGACCTGAAGGGCACAGGAGATCCACAAGGAGAGCAATAGAACCAAAAATATCTGGGCCCAGGGGTCTTTCTGAGACTGAAACTCCAACCAAGGGATATTCATGGAGATAACCTAGAACCCCTACACAGATGTAGTTCATGTCACCTCAGTCTCCATGTGGGTATCCTAGTAATGGTAACAGGGGCTGTCTCTGACATGAACTCAGTGGCTAGCTTTTGATCATCTTCTCCTGGGAGGTGTAGCCTTGCCAGGCCTCTGAGGAACACAATGCATCCAGTCCTAATGAGAACTGATAGGCTAGGGTTACATGCAGGGGAAGGAGTACCTCCCTTATCAGTGGACTCAGGGAGGGGCATGGGAGGAAAAAATAGTGGGAGGGGAGGGAGTATTGGCCTGGGATGAGGCAGGGGGTCTACAGCTGGCTGGCAAGTTGAAAAAATTGTAATAAATTAAGAAATAAAATAAGATATAAAAAGAAATTCCTGTCATATATATTTCTTCCAGTGCGTGGCAATCCAGTCATATATGATACTTCTCAAAAGTCTCCAAAACTTTTCACTACCCCATTATAAAGCAGTTTCATATGTTACAGTAGCTCCTTAATCTTCATAGTTTGGTGGGTTTCTCACATGTAGACTCACATGCCTCAGATCTCAACCCTAAGGAATTCCTTGTGACAACTTAAGAAACTAGTTTTAATGCAGAAAAACACATATATAGAAAGAAGTAAGTAGAATGTCTGAAATCACAAACTAGATTAAATTAATCAAATATTTTAATGCTTTTAACACACTTTAAGATGATATCACAAACTACTTAATATTTGCACCAGAGTTACTGTGCATTTATTACTGATTTGCAAATATGTCATCTGTTACTATAGGAACTGGCTGAATAGTTATATTTACTTCCTGGTTCTTTAATAAAGTTTGGTTTATTTCCCATAAGCCACATGACTCATAATCACTTGTAAGTGCAGGTCCACAGCATCTGACACCTTCCTATAATTTCCAAGGGCATCCACAAGCATGTAAAAAATACACAGACTCTCTCTGTCTTTTTCTCTCACACACATATACTCACACTAACTTTAAAGCTAAATTACATAAATCATAATTCATTATTTGCATTTCATGAAGATTTAAACAAGTTTTTATAAAGTAAGACTCAGACTTGCAATTATTTCGGATAAATTTTTCTAAAGTTTTCTGTTTATGACCATCATTTCATGATCAAAATATCTACTCAAAAGTATTCAACAATAGTTATCAGTATTTTTATAAGAGAAATAGAAAAATAAATACACTCTGTTAAATGTTTCTTAGAAATACACAAAGAAAGCGTAATGAATGACATTGAAGAGAAAAAATTGCTTAGCCTCTGCTCACTGTAAAGAAATTAAGGGTCAGAACTACATTCAAATTACAGTTCCACATCATTTTTTTTTTCATGAAAAAATGAGTGGAGAAATTGGACCTCAAGTCCAGATTAATTTTTATAAAATAAATGCTTTTAATTTCTTACTTCTTTTATTTTGAAAGTAGATTCTTCTCATACCATACATCTAGACCATAGTTTCCTTTTCCTCCATCCTCCTAGCCACCCTACCACTTCCTCTCTCCCTTGGATTCATTTTCCCTCCGAAATGCATAAAAAAAGAGAATGGTTCCTAAGAGACAGTAAGCAAACACGACAAAACCAAACACAAAATCAAATATACGACAAAGCAAATGCCCTCTTTCTGAGGCTGGACAAGGTAACTCAATATGAGGAAAAGAATCCAAGTCATAATGTGCCAGTAATTAGGAGCTCCATGAAAATACTAAGGTGATAGGGTCTGGTACAAATCACTGGAGGCCTTTTTATTTTTATTTTTTCAACTTTAGTCTGTGAGCCAGTATGAGACCTGCTTAGTTGATTCAGTGGACATTGCTTTCCTGATGTCCTCCATTCCTTGTAACCCATGCAGTGATTTTGCCTGCTCCTGCCAGAGATTCTTGGAGAACCAAGAGGTGAGAACCAATGGAAACCTCGAATTTAGACACTCTCCACATATTTGACTATAGAACTTTGTACCCACTCCCATCTTCTACTGAAGGAAGCCTCCATCAACGAGTGTAGAAGGGACTATCTGAATATAGCAGAATAGCATTAGAAATCATTGCATTTGAAATTTAATTTTTTTGTAAATTAACGAATTTATTTATTTATTTATTACAATTTATTCACTTTGTATCGCCAATGCAGCCCCTCCCTCGTCTCCTCCCAGTCCCACCCACTCTCTTTCTTTTTCTCCTGTGCCCCTACCTTAGCCCAGTGCTAGGGGAGAGCTTCCTCCCCTTGTATCTGACCCTGGCCTTTCCAGTCCCATCAAGGCTGGCTGCATCATATTCCTCTGTGGCCTGTCAAGGCTGCACCCACCAGGGGAAGGTGTTCAAAGAGCGGCCACTGAGTTAAAGACCTGTCATATTTAGTTATTCCCTTGGTTTCTGGTATCGAATTTCCGGTTCCAAGTCATCAAAGCAGGGTTGGAAATGGGCTCCCTCTCCTAGAGTGAGCCTCAAGTTATGTCAGATATTGATGGCCACTCCCACAAATTCAACACCACCCTTCCTCCAGCAGAACTTGAAGGCAGGGAACATTGTAAAGGTTGTCCAGAAAGTTTCTACTGTGCTCAGTTTTGTCATAGCCCCACAACTGCCCCGCCCCCACCCCGCTGATTCCAGCCATCTCTCACCTCACTCCTTCCGTCCCTATCCTCTCCTGTTGGCCCCATCTGCTCCCATTCGAACTTGCCCCCAATTGACCTGCAAAATCTGTTCTGTTTTGTTTTGCAGAAATATCCATGTTTCTTTCCTAGATTCCCTTACATTCCCTAACCTCTCTGATTCTACAGATTATAGCTTAGTTATCATTTATTTAGGGAATAATATCAACTCATAAGTGAATACATACCACTTTTCCCCTAGAACTATGTTACTGTTATGCCACGATCACAAGACCCTCAGAGACTACCTGGAGACGACTGGATGAAAGAGTAAGAAAGCTTTATTACAAGACCGACGGAACTTGGGACCCAAGCCTCACTGACACAGCAGTAGAGAAGTGTGAAGCACTAGAGAAGTGTGACCTGGGTGAGAAAGGTTTTTAAAATGTAAAACCGTAAGCAGGGGCTTTCCATGACAACAAGCAGGGGGGTTCATGCCTTGACATTACAGGATTTGGTAAAAGCCATAGGGGCAAGGTGACCTTCTACATAATCACAATTGTCATTCTTCTAAACTACATCTGGAACATTGGGGAGAATTTTCCCAACCATTTCTCATTGATTATTGCCAGGGAGATTGTCTTTATTTTCTATCAAGTATTTATTCTGTGATATTTCCTGGAGGCTGTTGCTAGCCAAGTTAAATTTCTTTTCTGCCAAGTGCACATTCTGTGATATTTCCTGGTACCTGAGTTCATCTCCTGGTCAAGATGGCTTTTCATTTCAAAATGGAGTCATCCAGGCTAACTTAAACTGTTCATTACCACAATTTAAGATGTTTTTTGTTTGTTTGTTTGTTTGTTTTGTTTTATTTTCTTCTACTTGCTTCCATTTGCCTGTAAATTTCATGGTGTCATTTTTTAGTGTTGTGAATATAAATAATACTCCACTGTGTAAATGTACTACATTTTGTTTATTCATTTTTCTGCTGAGTGACTTCTAGATTCTTTTCAATTTAAGATTATTATGACTAAAGAAACAATTATCATAGTCAAGCAAACTTCTAGGGTAGGATGGAGTGTCCTTTGGTTTTATGCCCAAGAGAGGTTTAGGTAGCTCTTAAGATAAATCAATTCTCTATCTTCTGAAGAACAACCATATAAATTTCCATGGTGGCTTACATGTTTTCACTCCCACCCTCATTAAAGGAGTGTTCCCCTTTCTCCACATACTTGCTAGCACAAGCTGTCACTTGTTTACTAGATCTTGGCCATTCTGACAGGTATAAGATGAAATCTCAAAGTAGTTTTATTTTCAATTTTTTTAATCAGAAAAAATTGTATATGCATTTTATTTAACAACATATCTTTTCCAAGACAGAAAATATACTTTCCCTCAGTGGAATACAGAAGAAATTCCACCATCTGGAATGTTTATCATCCTTGGGAATGACATATTTTGGAGGGTTTGAAATTCATTGATTTCTAAGGATGCTGATTACATCTTTTGAGTGTTTCTAAGTCATTTGAAAATTTTTCTACTGAGATTTCTCTTTTTCTATCTGTACCCTAATTTTTCTTTTAATTTAATTAGTGGCTTTTGATTTCTAATTTCTTGAGTTCTTTAAATATTATGGATATTATATCTGTATCACGATGTGGAGTTGGTAAAAATCCTTTTCCATTCTGTAGGCTGCCATTTTGTCTAAATGATGGTGTCCTTTTCCTTACAGATGGTTCAGTGTCATGAGTTCCCATTAATTATTTGTTGATCTTAGTGCCTGCATGATCTGTGTTCAGAGCAGAAAGTCTTTTTCTGTGCCAAGGAATTCAAAGCTATTCCCCACTTTCTCTTCTGTCCAGTTCAGTGTGTATGATTTTAGGGTGAAGTTTTTTATCCACCTGGACTTAAGTTTTGTACATTGAGATAAATATGGATCTATTTGCATTATTCTGCAGGCAGATATCTAGTTTGAGCTGCTGATTTTTTTCCAGTGTGTGTATATATGGTTTGTTTATCAAAAAATCAGGTGCTTGGTTGTATCTCTGTGTTTTCAGTTTCATTTCTTTGGTAATGCTATCTGTTTTTATGCCAGGACTAGTGACTTAAATCAGGGATGGTAATACCCAGCAATTCTTATATTATTTGTAAATTTTTAGCTTTCCTGTTTTTTTTCTATAATTTCAGAATATTCTTTTTTATATTTTGTAAAGAATTGTGTTGAAATTTTTATGAAGATTTTACTGAATCTGTAAATTGCTATGGTAGGATAGTCATTTTTAATATGGTAATCCATGGATCCATGAGCACTGGATTTTTCCAATTTCTTTCTTCAAGGAATTGAAATTTTTTGGCGATGAAATTCTTTTACTTGTTTGATTAGATTTACCCCAAGATATTTTATATTATTTGAGCTTATTGTCAAAGGTGATGTTTCACTGATATTTTCCTCAGTCCATTTGTCATTTGTATATGGGAGGGCTACTTTTTTTCTGTTTTGAGTTGTTTGTTTGAGTTAATCTTGTAATCAGATCTTTAACAAAAAAGTATCTGTCAGCTATATGAGATCACTGGTGATTTTTTTAGGGACACTTATGCATAGCATCATATCATCTGCAAATTATGATACTTTGCATTCTTCCTTTCCAATTTGCATACTCTTAATATACCTTAGTAGTCTTATTGATTTTGCTAATACATAATAGATGTACAGAGTGGAAAACCACATCTTGTTTGTTTTTTTTTAATTTTAGTGGAATTGTTTTGTGTTTCTCTCCATGTAAATTTATGTTGCCTATAGGCTTGCTGAATACTGCCTTTATTATGTTTAGATATGTCTCTTGTATCCCCAATCTCACTAGGACATTTATCAGGAAGTGGTGTTGGATTTTTTCTGCATCTAATAAGATAATCATATGACTTTGACTTTCACTTTGTTTATATGGAGGATTATGTCTACTCATTTTTGTATAAGGAACCATCTCTTCTTTTCTGGAATGAAGCCTACTTGGTCATGGTTAATACTACTTTTAATGTATTCTTAAATTCTGTTCGTAAGCATTTCATTGAGTATTTTCACATCTTGTTCATAAAAAAGTTTGTCTGAAATTACATTTTTTGAGCATTTTTGTGGTTTGAATAGCTGGGTAATTTTGACCTCATAAAATAAATTGGTGTTAACTATTCTTTATCTGAGAGTATCATGCTAATACTGTCTGGTGTCTTGGGAGAATTTTAATGACTGCTCCTATTTCACTAGAGTTTATAAGTCTATTTTCCTTGTTCATATGATCTTTACTTAGATAAGTGGAACCTATTGAGAAAATTATTCATTTCTTTGAGGTTTCCCAATTTGTAGAGTATAGGTTTTTAATATATGACCTTATTCTCTGAATATCCTCAGTGACTGTTGTCATTTCTGATGTTCATTTGGATATTTCTGATGTTGTTCATTTGGATATTGGGTAAGGGCTTGTCTATCTTGTTGATTTTCCCAGAGCTAACTCTTTGTTTCATTGATTATTGTTATTGGTCTCCTTGTTTCTAGGTTATAGATTTCAGCCTTCTGTTTGAATCTTTCTTTTTGATTAATTAAGTTATTTATTTAACTTACATTCCCAATGCAGCTTCTCTTCCCAACTTTCCTTCCACTCTCACTCTACTCCTTTATCAGCCGTTACTTCTCTTCTCATAAAAGTTGATATCACATGGATATCAACCAGTCTTGACATACCAAGTTGTAGTGAGATTGGGTGCATCTTCTTCTACTGAGGCTAGACAAGGCAGGCTAGTTAGGAAAAAGTGATCCCAAAGCAGGCAAGGTAGTCTGAGACAGCCCCTGCTCCTGCTTTAGGAGTCCCGCGTTAAGATCCAGCTGCACAACTGTTACATACATACTGGGGGCCTATGCCTGTCCCATGCATGCTACTTCAATCCAAGTTAGTAGATTCTGTAGGATGTTTGGTGATGTCCTTGACCATTCTGGTTCCGTCCATCCTTCTTCCCCATCTTTCACAGGATTCTTTAAACTTCATTTAATGTTTGAGTGTGGGTCTCTACAACAGTTTCCATAAGATCCTAGATGAAGTCTTTCTGATGGCATTTATACTTGGCTCCTATCTGCAAGTATAGTAGAATATCATTAAAAATGTCAGGGATGGGCTCTCTCAAATAGCATTCATTTCAACCAGGGCCAATTATTTATTGGCCCTTTCCTCAAATTCAGACTCATACTTTACCCCTGAACTTCTTTTTTTAATGTAATTTATTTATTTTTATATTAATCATAGGTTAGATACTTTGTATCCCAGGTGTAGCTCCCTCTCTCATTCCCTCCCACTCTCTCTATCCCTCCCTCATCTCCTTCTTGCCTCCCTCCAAGTCCACTGATGGAGGAGGACCTTCTCCCCTTCCATCTGACCCTAGTTTATCTTGTCTCTTTTGGAAGTCTTCCATGGTTACCAGAGATGGCAGCTTCAGGCTCAAAGTCTCCCATTCCTAGGAGTTTTAGCTAGCTTCATCCTCATAGATTTCTGGGATTTTTCCATTGTCCTAGTTGATTTTTCCAGTCCTAGGTCCCAGAAATGACACCTTTCCAATCGAGTTGTCTCACTTTGTACTCCCTTCCTCTGTCATCTCCCCCACACACCTGATTCCTCCTGTTTCTATCAGCACCTTATCCTCCTCTACCTAGTCCTGTCCCTCTCTAGTCACCCCAAATAGCTAATCTAGTTCTCTTTTCAATGAGATTCAAGCTTTGCCTGTTGTGTTTTTTTTTTATTTTTGTTTTTTTTTTTTAACTTAACTTCTTTGGGTCTGTAGATTGTAGCATGGCTATCATATACTTTATGACTAACATTAACTTATAAGATAGCCCTACCATATTTGTCTTTCTGGGTCTGGACTGATTTACTCAGGATGATTTTCTCTAGTTATATAAATATGCTTGCAAATTTTATGGTATCATTGTTTTTAATGGCTGAGTAATATGTTATTATGTACATATACTACATTGTCTGTATCTATTTTTGGTAGAGGGACATCTAGGCTGTTTCCAGTTTCTGGCTATATGAAAAAAAATGCAATTAGGATAGTTAAGTAAGTGTCCTTGTGTTATAGTAGAGTTTCTTTTGGATATATGCCCATGAGTAGTATAGCTGGATCTTGAGTTAGATCTATTCCCAATTTCCTGAGGAACCCTCAAATTGATTTCCAAAAGTGGTTGTGCAAGTTTGCACTCCCACAGGCAATGAAGGAGTATTCCCCTTGCTCCACATCCTTGCCAGCATGTATCATCAATTGAGCTTTTGTTCTTAGCCATTCTGATGTATATAAAATGGAATGTCAGAGTTTTTTTGTTTTTGTTTGTGTGTGTGTGTGTATGTGTGTGTGTGTGTGTGTTTTCCGGATGACTAAGGACACTGAGCATTTCTTTAAGTGCTTCTTGGCCACTAGAGATTTTTCTGTTGAGAATTCTTCATTCAGATATGTACCTCACTTTTTAATTTGTTGATCTAGTTGTTGCATTACCTAATTTCTTGAGTTCTTTATATATTTTGGAAGCCAGCCTTCTGTCAGGTGTGTAGTTGATGAAAATATTTCCCATTCTGTAGGCTACCGTTTTATCTTTTTGATGGTTTCTTTTGTCTTACAGAAGCTTTTCAGCTTCAGGAGGTTCAATTTATTAATTGTTGATCTTTGGGCAGGTTTATTTCTTGCTCTGTGGTCTTTGGGTGTGATTTTATTTTTCTCTTTTAAAACTTACAAGCATGCTGTTAAGTTGCTAGTATAATACTCTTCAGTTATTTTTTTTTCCATGTAGGCATTTAGTGGTATCAACTTACATTTTAGCAGTGCTTTCATGTGTCTCATAAGTTTGGGTATACTGCATATTTGTTTTTGTTGAATTCCAGGAAGACTTTAATATCCTGATTTCTTTGTTGACCCATTTATCAGTCAGCAGAGTGGTTCAGTTTCCCTGAGTTTGTAATATTTCTGTTGTTTCTGTGTTTGATAATAACCAGCTTTAATCCATGGTGATATGATAGTATGATGGGAATTATTTTCTTATATCTGTTGAGACATGTTTGGTGTCTGAATATGTGGTCAACTTTAGAGAATGTTCCAGGAAGTAGTAAGAAGCAGGTATATTCTTTTGTGTTTGGGTGAAATGTTATTTAAATATTTTTAGGTCCATTTGGTTTATAATATCTGTTAGCTCCAGTATTTCTCTGTTTTTGCTGGAATGACCTACCTATTGAGGAGTGGAATATTGTACTTTCCAACGATTAGTGTATGAGTCTCAGTGTAATTTGATCTGTAGTAGTATTTTTTTATAAACTTGTGTGCTCTTAAATTTGTGGCATACATGTTTAAAATATCTTTTCCCAATATTTTACACTGAGGTAAACTCTATTGTTGATATTGAGGTTGATTCCTTGGATGCAACCTTGCATATGTTCTGATAATCTCTGCTTTTTCTTTGGGGGAAATCAGACTAATGCCTTTGAAAAATATCAATGACCAGTGAG
>JAQQSO010008066.1:0-10215 GCA_028658305.1 Pachyuromys duprasi
GCTGGGCGACAGGGACGCGGCCAGGCAGCGCCTGGTGGTCGCCGTGCGCGATGGTGGACAGCCGCCGCTCTCGGCCACCGCCACGCTGCACCTGATCTTCGCCGACAGCCTGCAGGAGGCCCTGCCGGACCTCAGAGATGACCCTCTGTCCCCGGACCCGCAGGCCGAGCTGCAGTTCTACCTGGTGGTGGCCCTGGCCATGGTTTCTGTGCTCTTCCTCCTGGCTGTGATTCTAGCCATCGCGCTGCGACTGCGACACTCCGCCAGCTCCTCTGTGTGGGGCTGCTTTCAGCCAGGATTTTGTTCTGAGTCTAGACATGTGGTTCCCCCCAACTATAGCGAAGGTACTTTGGCGTATTCCTATAATCTGTATGGTGTACATGCCGGAAAGACAGAGTGTGATTTCCTAAAATGTAGCGAGCCACTGAGTGCAGGACAGGATCTCCTCTGCCCTGAGTCATCCGGGGCCTTGTTTCCACTTTGTGATTCCAGTGAGCCAACCTCCCACCCGGAACCTCTAACACCGGTGAGTTCCATTCAAACCTTTGCCTCTTCCTCTCTTCTGGAACTACCCAATTATCTATATTTACATGGCAAAACAACACGTTTTCTGGTCTTGTGAGTTCTTTTCGAAAGTTAAAATGGCCCAGAAAGTTCTATTTTCTTTCCTCATTGGAATTGGGTAAATTATGATAAACGTTCCAGAAAAAAAAATTTAAGGTGACAGATTTACAGTGTAGTGAAATATCCAAACAGTATTGAGAGTGTGTCGTTAGCTTCACAACAAAATAACTGCACCTTTTTTTTCAAAGTGATTGAAATTTACCTGTTGATTTTCACTTTTTTGAGGCAGAGTCTTGCTATGTAGTATGTAGGTGTCCTTGAATCATGATTCACAATATATCTCAAGCTGACCTGGAGGTTAGTGCAGAGGCCAGCCTAGCACGGGAGATCCTCTTGTCTCAGCCTTCTGGGTGCTGGATTACACGTCTGAGCCACCATTCTATGTAATTTTATTATACAGAGACAAATATTAAATTTAGAGCACATAATAATATGCCAAGCAATAGTGGTGCCCGCCTTTAATCCCAGCACTCAGTAGGCAGAGGCAGGCAGATCTCTGAGTTCAAAACCAGCCTGGTCTACAGAGTGAGTTCCAGGACAGAGAAACCCTGTCTCAAAAAATAATAAGGATGAAACTACTCATGATATCTTCCTTCATTGACTTCACTAATGGTTCCCTTTCCTGTGTTTATTCCTCGTGGTTAGCTTCATATACTTGCCTAACAGATTCGTGACTTTGGTTCCCCTAAAAATATATGAAAACTACTGTGTGTGTTTGTGGAATGAAAGAGGCTTGCTGAATTCCTCAGAGTCAGCTGACTAAATCCTATCAGCTTTGGGGACTATGAATCTAAAGGGTACAAAAGACAGGCTGGGAGGCATTGGTAGAGCTCTACTCCTGCCGTGCTCTCCCTGGGTTTAACAGCCAGCACAGAAGGGGAGATGATGGGAGGACACAAGAAGATGCTGTCATTCCCATTTCTTCTCTTCTGGTTCTTTTTTTTATTTTTATCATTCGTGCAGGAGTGTTTTGTTTGAATACATGTCTGCTGGACACTACTTGCATGCCCAGTTCCTCAGAAGCCAAAAACAGAAGCATATTGGATCCTCTGGAACTGGAGTCATAGGTTGATGTGAGCCACCATGTGGGGGTTGGGACTTGAACCCCGAGACTCTGGAAGACCAGACAGTTCTCTTAACTGTGCCATCTCTCCAGCCCTCCCTCTGGTTCTTGACATATAATCTTTGAGGATGGAAGCAGGAGGGAAACCACTGGGTTCATCTTATGAATTCGAAGCCAAAAGGGTTTTCCAACTGTTCTTGTAGTGGGAATTCTGAGTTATTCCTTCTTCAAGGCCAAAGCTCCTGGTCAGGTATACACACAAAACTGCCACTTCATGCTATGTCTTTGCCTATGGCTTTGACAGTAAAATATAGTAAATGGCATCTTTACAAACAGATAATCTCTTTACATATACCACTTACCATTTGCTTCTTAGTAGTAAACATTTCTTCTGTATTTTGTGTTCTTTTCCATAAATTATTACTTAAATTTAAATTACTTAAAATAAGAAGTGTATGACTACTTTGACATGGCATAATTTCTTTCTTTCTTTTATTTTCTTTTGTCCTGGTTGAGCTCATGGCATTGTGAATGCTAGGGAAGTTCTTTTCTACTGAGCTGCATCCCAGCCCTCAAAACTGTTTGAGGTTGTTGATGGACCTCAGTACCAGAACTCTTGCCTAACATGGTGAGATTCTAGATTCTATCCCCAACACACCACACACACACACACACACACAAACACACAAAACCCTAATCATGTTGAGATTTTAACACTAGGTAAAAAATAGGCAGGTAAAAATAATAGGTAAAAAAAACTGTATAAATGTTGTTCAAGTAGAATTATTTATAAAGCACAAAACTTTTAAAGAAGCCATGAACTTTATCATTAAAAGGAATGAATGCTGTGTCTACAAGTTGAATAATCTATCTCTATACTTACTCAGTGTAGTTATGAGCCATGCTCGATGATGTACACCTTTAACCCCAGCACCCTGGAGGCTAAGACAGGAGGAGCCATGTGAATTTGAGGCCAGTCTGGTCTACGTAATAGCTCTAGGCAAGGCATGGCTACATAATAAAGCCCTTCCAGAAAAAAGAATCAATACAATTAAGAAATAAACACATATCATATAAGTATAAAGGAAATATGAATGTTACATAACTTACATCAAAATTACTTCTAAAAGTTGTAAAGACATATGCAGAACAAAGCACCATAAAAATTATAACAGTTTATATATCTAGAAGAGAGTGTATATGTACAAACCAAGATTTTAAGTGAATTATGTTAACATTAAGCCAAAATTGTTTGGAGAGTTAATACAGAAATATTTCATTTACAACTCAGATATCCACACACGGTCATTTCTTTTGAAGTATGCATGCAAGACAATGATTAGAAAATCTAAGATCACAATAAGAGGAGAGTGTGTTTTCTTTATCAGTCATCTATAAGCAAATATTTCGGGGGACCACCAAGTGCTCTGATGGCCAAGGCAGGAGGATTGCTTGAATACAAGCCTTCAAGACCAACCTCAGTGACTCCATTTCTGTAAGACACTTTCTGAAAGGACAAAAAGAGGAAAGGAGGGAGGAAGGGATGGAGAAAGAACGAAAAAAAGAAGTAAAAGATGGAAAGGGAGAGGGAGGGAGAAAGGAGAGGGAGGTTAAGAAAGGAACGAATGGAAGGAGGGGGATGTGATGTTTCAGATGGTGTAGTAACGACTTAAGACTCTGAGCGCCGCTGTTCACCAACTGTAAAAAAAAAAAAAAAAAAAATCTCAGCTCTCCATCCGGATTTTCACGTCAGCAACTACACAAAGCCCAGCGCATCCTACAAACTGGCTCCCAGACTGTAGTAAAACTCAACCTTTTAACCTGGAACACTCTAGCTTTCTCCTGGGTAAGAAGAATTATCGGACAGTTGTGGGAAGAAAAGAGCCTAAGGAGTTAGCGATCACAAAGAGCGCTCTGAGAAAATTCCGGAGCAAAAGCAACAATGGCTGCCCGGACCAGAAGCCCGCCCTGCAGAAGACGGGTCCTTCTGTTCGCGCTGCTCGGGGTGCTGTGTGGGGCCAGGGCCAAGCAGATCCGCTATTCGGTGCCAGAAGAGACAGAAAAGGGCTATATAGTGGGAAATATCTCTAAGGACCTGGGACTAGAGCCCCGTGAGCTGGCGGAGCGCGGAGTCCGCATCATCTCCAAAGGTAAGACCCAGCTTTTCTCTCTGAGCCCGCGGAGCGGCTGCTTGATCACCACAGGCAGGGTGGACCGGGAGGAGCTGTGCGCCCAGAGCGCGCCATGTCTCCTGAGCTTTAAAGTCCTAGTTGAAGACAGAGTGAAACTTTATGGGGTGGAAGTAGAGGTGATTGATATCAATGACAATGCGCCAAAATTTGAGGCCGAAAATTTGGTAGTAAAAATCAGCGAAATCGCTGCCCCTGGAGCTCGCTATCCACTTCCAGAAGCGGTTGACCCAGATGTGGGCGCAAACTCCCTCCAGAGTTACCAGCTCAGCCCCAATCGCCACTTCTCCCTCCACCTGCAAACCGGAGACGACGGCACCATAAACCCAGAGCTGGTGCTGGAGCGCTCCCTGGACAGAGAGGAGGAGCCCGCTCACCAGCTGGTCCTCACCGCCTCGGATGGCGGAGACCCGCGCCGCTCCAGCACAGCGCTCATCCGGGTCACGGTGCTGGACACAAATGACAATGCCCCTGTTTTCGACCAACCGGTTTACCGCGTGAAAGTCCTTGAGAACGTGGCCCCGGGCACCCTGCTGCTCACGGTGAGAGCTAGCGACCCGGATGAGGGTGCCAATGGGAAGGTGACATATAAATTCCGGAAAATTAATGACAAACAGTCGCTGTTATTCCATCTTCATGAAAGCACTGGAGAAATGACAGTAGCGAAGAATCTGGACTATGAAGAATGTTCATTGTATGAGATGGAAATACAGGCTGAAGATGGTGGGGGACTGAAAGGGCGGACCAAAGTGATAATTATGGTAGAGGATGTAAATGATAATCGGCCGGAAGTGACCATCACATCTCTGTTTAGCCCGGTGAGGGAGGATGCGCCCCCAGGGACGGTAATCGTTCTTTTCAACGCTCATGACCAAGACTCGGGGAAGAATGGTCAAGTTGTCTGTTCCATCCAGGAGAACCCATCTTTTAAATTAGAAAACTCGGTAGATGATTACTACAGGCTGTTGACAACCCAGATGCTTGATCGAGAGAAAGCTTCTGAGCATAACATCACAGTGACAGCAACGGACAGAGGAAGCCCACCCATGTCCGCAGAAATTCACATCACCCTGTATGTAGCTGACATCAATGACAATCCACCCGCCTTCTCTCAAACCTCGTATTCGGTCTATCTCCCGGAAAACAACCCCAGAGGCACCTCCATCTTCTCAGTTACTGCCCATGACCCTGATGACAGCGAGAACGCTAAGGTTACCTACTCTCTGGTGGAAAACACCTTCCAGGGGGCACCACTCTCCTCCTACATCTCCATTAACTCCGACACTGGCGTG
Source organism: Pachyuromys duprasi (assembly GCA_028658305.1). Taxonomy (NCBI): domain Eukaryota; kingdom Metazoa; phylum Chordata; class Mammalia; order Rodentia; family Muridae; genus Pachyuromys; species Pachyuromys duprasi. The sequence continues at coordinate 5,169 of JAQQSO010008066.1, forward strand.
CTCTATGCTCTGCAATCCTTCGACTATGAGCAGTTTGGAAATCTGCAGATGCAGGTGCAGGCAAGTGACAGCGGACAGCCACCGCTCAGCAGCACTGTGTCCCTGACTGTGTTTCTATTGGATCAGAATGACAATGCCCCCAAGATCCTGTATCCCTCCCTCCCAACAGATGGGTCCACTGGTGTGGAGCTGGCTCCCCGCTCAGCAGAGCCTGGATATCTAGTGACCAAGGTTGTGGCAGTGGACAGGGACTCTGGACAGAATGCCTGGCTCTCTTACCGGCTGCTCAAGGCCAGCGAGCCAGGACTTTTCACCGTGGGGCTACGCTCGGGTGAAGTGCGCACTGCTCGAACCCTGCTGGACAGAGATGCTCTCAAGCAGAGCCTCCTGGTGGCTGTGCAGGACCACGGGGAGCCCCCTCTTTCTGCCACTATCACTCTTACAGTGGCTGTGGCAGACAGCATCCCCGACATCCTGGCTGACTTGGGCAGTATCAACACTCCGGCAGACCCTGATTCTGACATTACTCTCTACCTGGTGATAGCAGTTGCCATGGTCTCCTGCGTCTTCCTACTCTTTGTACTTGCGCTGCTGGCACTTAGGCTAAGGCGCTGGCATGCTTCACACCTGCTGCAGGCTGCAACCAATGAATTGACTGACGTGCCAACATCACATATTGTGGGTGTGCATGGGGTTCAGAGTTTCCTACAAACCTATTCTCAAGAGTTTTCCCTCACACCTGACTCTGGGAAGAGCCACCTCATCTTCCCCCAGCCCAACTACGCAGATACACTCATCAGCCAGGAGAGCTGTGAGAAAAGCGAGCCTCTGTGCAGCTCAGCAGAACCCAAGTTTCCTGTTGATGACACTCCTTTGGTCCCTGTGAGTTTGGGGGGTTCCCCCTTTATAATTCATGATAATTGGCTCTCTGCTTCAGTCTTACCTAAGTTGATATTTATATATTTGTAACCATTCAAGTTTTCACTGAGCCTAACCTTCACCCACAACATGTAAAATGTTTGTAGGTCAGGTGTCGCTGATATGATTATCACTTTCTTATTATGAAACGTGTGTGGACGGGGCAGTTAACATTATCCTGCATGGACGGGGATGTTTGGGTAGAGTTGTGTGGTTGGTTACAGTGGTTCTCTACTATTTCTCCAGCTGGAGTTCTTTTCTTAACATTAATTGATCATTATTCTTAATGCTCTTCACTGTAGCTCTTGCTCCTAAGAGTTTCTAGAGGGATCCTTTTGTAGAGGTGAACTAATACATGCCCTTTTCTTAGAGAAATGACTGAAAATCCACAGTCTGCCTCCACATTTCTGTTTCTATGACAGGAAAGTACCTCAATGAACTATTGTTTTTCAGACCATAAGTTTGCAGAAACTGTTTGTATTTAAAGACCTTTATTGAGGATGAGCTTCAGCTATCATTTCCAAACCCAGCAAAGCTTTTTTTTTTCCTTTTAATGGTGAAAATAGTAACTTCCATATGGTAGTAGCATTAAAGACTTGGGTTCCCTAATGTTATGGATTAAAGTTATGAAAAATAGCTTGACACTCTCCTTTTAAGTGTATACTTGCTCAAGAGTGGTTGCTAATGTGGGGAATTAAAGATTTGTCAAATATGGGGAATTTAAAATTTGGCTCCAGCTCAATTCTCCAATCTCTGGGGGAGAAATGAACCTGAGCCTAGGATGTAAGGTAGAAAATATTCTCAGGACATGCTTGGGAAGATTCTAAAAAGATTTTCCTGGATTTTAGCCTAAAAAAAATAATTTAGTACTTGGATTTTAAACACAATGTCAATGTTCAAGTAACAGATGTCTGAAAAAATGAAAGAAAAGAAACTTGCAAATTTCTATTCTACGGACTGGTGTGGTAGCGCACTTGGGAGGCAGAGGCAGTCAGATCTCTGTGACTTCAAGGCCAACCTGGTCTTCACAGTGAGTTCCAGGACAAACTAGTCAATGTCTAAGAAAATATTTTCTATTCTAAATTTGTGTTGCATAGATACATTGATGACTGCTGGTGTTTCTATGGACATAGAGAATTATGCACATAATAAGTTTAATGTGTCTAGATGTTGGTATTAAGATAAATTGTGGATATATAATATGACATATAGACATTTTAATCTCTTTGAGACATTCTTTTAATACCACAGGTGTAGCTCAGGGATAGAGGAGTTGTGCACAGCTCCAGGTTCAATCTGCAACATCTGAAGAAAGAAGCAAAAGAAGCCCCTCTTTCTTCCTTAAGCTGATGGGAGATATGCTTTGAGGATCTTAATTTTTTAATAATGCAGTATAGGAATTTTCAAATTACTCTTCTGAGGAGTCATATCTATATTCAGATCATGAGTGTAAATGCATGTTAGTTTGGGGAAAAGAGAATAACACAGATACTCATCATATATGTATCTATGACATGACCATGGCAAGTAGATGAGTCTACATGAAACATCACTTCTCTTTTCAGTGGTTATCAGCATGTATTCATTAGGACATTTCCGTACACGTATACATGTGTGTCACTCTCACTCTCCCAACTCCACCCCTTCTGGACCCTCTTCTGGACCCTCCCCGCTCCTGCTGCCATGCCTCTTGTGTGTGTTTATCAGGGCTGCTTGCAGAGTACAGGTGAGGGTATTTTGGGTTGGGTTGGGTTGGGTTGGCTTTTTCATTCAGGGTCCCATGTCTCCCCCAGGTTTGTCTTGTGCTTGCACATATGACATCACACCTGACTGTCCCTTAGTTATGAAACCATAGCATAGGTAACTGGATTGAAGACTGGGAAGACTGTGGGAAATGAGCAGCTCCAGTGGTTTTATAGAACATAAAGAAGCTGGAAAATGAAATTACTGGTATTTTGTCTCCTTTTATTTGAAAAAAACAGTGTTAAATTACACTATATACTTTTTATTTGATACGGAATAACCAAAAATCTCCATATACACTAAACAAAGACTGGCCTTATGTTCATCGCGATTGAAGTTGGTTGGTCTGATCTGTATGTGAAGATTCACAACATAATACATGATATTCCATAGTGTGGTATAAGTTTCCAATTACATATCATTTAAATCATTAAATACATAAGTATCACTGTAATCCCATAATGAGATTAAAATTTGAAGCTGTTTCAAGGCTGCACATTCAGAGCAACACATATATTTTGAAGAGATTTCTAAACAAGATAAACTGCAGTTCCACACAAAGCCTCTGGGTGCCGCTGTCGGCCAGTGCAGCGCAAGCTCCAACGCCACCGATCCCACTGTCTCTATGCTGAATTTCCTGCGCAGAAACAAATACACACCAAGGGGAACTCTCACTCATAGAGACTAAGACTCCGATTCCCGGCCCCAAACTGGGGTCCGGCTGTCCAGGACAGAACGCACCTCCTCCTCGGTGGACTGCAGTCTCTCCTGCCCTGAAGACCTAAGAGAACCAGAGCAGCGATGGGAGGGAGCTGCGCGCACAGGCCGCGCCCCGGCCGCCCGCAGGTACTGTTTACCCTGCTGCTGCCTTTGTTCTGCCCCGCGCTGGGCCAGCCGGTCCGCTACTCCATCCCGGAGGAGCTGGACCGCGGCTCGGTCGTGGGGAACCTCGCCAAGGACCTGGGGCTCAGTGTCCTGGAAGTGTCCGCGCGGAAGCTGCGGGTCAGCGCCGAGACGCTGCACTTCAGCGTGGACGCGGAGAGCGGGGACTTGCTGGTGAAGGACCGCATAGACCGCGAGCAGATGTGCAAAGGGAGAGGAAGGTGTGAGCTGCAGCTGGAGGCCGTGCTGGAAAACCCTTTAAATATTTTTCATGTCGTTGTGGAAGTGGAGGATGTTAATGACCACGCTCCTCAATTCGAGAAGAAAGAAACGCGCTTAGAAATTTTAGAATCTGTGTCGGTTGGTGCACGAATACCCCTTGAGCCTGCCACTGACCCAGACATAAACTCGAACTCGATTAAAGATTATCAGATAAGCGCCAACCCTTATTTCTCATTAACGGTTGGAGTTAATCCTGATGGCGGCAAAACTCCAGAGCTGTCTCTGGAGAAAGTCCTGGACAGGGAAGAACAGAGGTCTCACCGCTTGATACTGACGGCGCTGGATGGAGGGGACCCGCCCCGCAGCGCTACCGCTCAGATAGAAGTGTCTGTAAAGGACGTCAACGACAACCCTCCGGTGTTCAGCAAAGAGGAATACAGGATCAGTGTCAGCGAAAATCTGCCCCCAGGATCTTCCGTGCTGCGCGTGACAGCCACTGATAAGGATGAAGGCGTCAATGCTGAGATAAGGTACTACTTTCGGAGCACTGCCCAGAGCACAAGACACGTGTTCTCGCTAGATGAGAAAACAGGCCTCATTAAGACTAACCAGTCACTGGATTTTGAAGATGTAGAAAGGTACTCCATGGAAGTGGAAGCGAAGGATGGAGGTGGTCTCTCTACACGGTGTAAAATCACCATTGAAGTCCTAGATGAAAACGACAACAGCCCAGAAATCCTCATCACCTCCCTTTCTGATCATATCTTGGAGAATTCTCCCCCAGGAGTGGTGGTCGCCCTCTTCAAAACGCGAGACCGGGATTTCGGCGGAAACGGAGAGGTCAAGTGCGATATAGGCAAAGACCTGCCATTCAAGATCCACGCTTCTTCCAGCAACTACTACAAGTTAGTGACAGATGGAGCCATAGACCGAGAGCAGAGCCCGCAGTACAACGTCACCCTCACCGCCACGGACAGGGGCAAGCCGCCCCTTTCTTCCAGTACAACCATCACTCTGCACATTACTGACGAAAACGACAACGCTCCGGCTTTCCAGAAGTCTTCTTACGTAGTTCACATAATGGAGAACAACCCGCCCGGAGCCTCCATCGCGCAAGTCAGCGCCTCCGACCCGGACTTGGGCTCCAACGGGCTCGTCTCCTACTCCATCGTGGCCAGCGACCTGGAGCCTCAGTCGCTGTGGTCCTACGTGACCGTGAACGCGCAGAGCGGGGCGGTGCTCGCGCAGCGCGCCTTCGACCACGAGCAGCTGCGCTCCTTCC
>JAQQSO010008067.1:0-10215 GCA_028658305.1 Pachyuromys duprasi
TTTTGTAACTGTTCAGTGGAGCAGGGCAAAAGTCTCTTCTAAGTTTTCCGCACCTAAGAAGAGAGATTCTTCCTGGTACCCAAAGAGTGGCCTAAAGATTCAAAGCCTGCCTGTCTGTGCTTGTGAGAGCTGCCAGTATTCCCTTCCTGCTGTGCTTGACCTTTTCAGATAGGCCCTTCCTTTCCCTGTGTGATTTCTTAGGTCTTCCTCACCTCTGTGAACTTTCTTTGCATATGTTTGCTCATTTTCATTCACTTAATGTTTGGAGGGGGGAAATTGTTTGTATCTCTAGCTATTTGTTTTGCTTTGTTTTTTTGTTTTTTTCCTGTGCATATCTCTCCTTTCTGACTGTATCCTACCTGCCTCTCCTCTATGTCTTTCTAGGTCTGAACCTGAAATTCTTTTTCATTCCTTGGGCCTCTGTCTGGTTACCTCTTTAGGACTATTGCAATTCTCCTGAGGCTCCTTCCGTTTTTCACCATCATGCAGTGATCACTCATTGCCTGACATCTAGCATCTAAAACAATTATTGTTCCATGTTGTATTGGACTATTTTGACAAAAGACTTAATTTCTGTAGCTCTCTCTTGGTGGTGAGTGGCTCACTTTGTGACCGTGTTAGTGTCTACCATTCTAGATATCACTGAACTAATTCTAAGAACTTCCTTTGAATATTTTCTTTGTGGTCTCAGGTCTATTTGCCTGCATAAGCACATCTGCTTGGGCGCTTTGCTAACACAACTGAATCATTTTGTTGTTTCTTTTATGAACCCTGGCTTTCTTCTCTGCATGTCAAGCTTAGTTACTGAATGAGAGCTTGATAAATGCACACGGAAACCACAAGCATTCCGTATGAGCATAAATTGGTTTGTGTATTCAGCGATTGATGAAGCAACTTTAAGGATGCTTCTTCCACTGTGTGCTGAGCATATGGCATGAAAATTCTTCTTGGCTCATCTCCATCCCTCTACTTTACTTTTAATCTAAAATGTTTTAGATTTTTCCAAGGAAAAATAAACAGTAAAACAGGGGGCTCCACTTAACCATCTAAACTTGTTCCCCAAATTTATATGAATTCTTCTTGAATAGGCTTATCTGAACCACAATAAACGTGAGTATTTTGTTTTGTTTTTATTTTACCAAATTGGGATTTATTATATACGCATTTTATTTCCTGCCTTTCCCATTTAGTATTATTTTGGGAATATTTTATTATTTCTTTTTTAATTTTAATTTTTCACAATTTATTCATTATATATTCTGATTGAAACCCCGTCCCTCAACCTCTCCCAGTTCCATCCTCCCTCCCTCTTTCCCCTAGTCCACTGAAAGGGACTCCTCTACCATCTGCCCATAGCTTGTCAAGTCTCATCAGGACTGCCTGGATCCTCTCCTCTGTGGCCTGGTAAGGCCTCATCGCCAGGGGCAAGTGATCAAAGAGCAGGCAACTGAGTTAATGAGAGAGGCAGCGCCTGCTCCCCTTACTCAGGAATCCACATGGAGACTGCCCACCCATGGCTACATTGGCTACATCTGAGCTACACTTACAAGATTTAGCAGATAAATAAGGAGTGGGGGATGGAGGAGCCCAGTATCTCACAGATTTCTGGATTAAAATTTTAAATGGATGGTATTATCCTTGCCAACTGAGATACAGAATCCATGGGGAGCACATTAAGAAGGATTTCTTAAAATAGCCCCACTAACTATCCTACTCTGTTAATTTCTACCAGAATAGTAAAACTCGGATGTTGTGAATAATTGTAGATAACGCCTTAATTTTTTAAAGCAATGTTTCTTTATTGTTTAACAATGTGCTAGTACTTCAAATTTGGATAGTCTTTACAGCAGTAAACCAGTAAATTGTAGCATACACTTTCAGGTAAACTATCTGAGGGATTGCAATTGAATTGAATCACTGCATAACTGGGGAATTAAGATAAAACATATTGGCCTCACCATTCCCTAGATCTTCATACTTAGATACATCAAGCAAATGCAGGCATGATCAAGCCTCAGAGACAGGTGATCCAAGTCCTGAGTTACATCCTAAACTTTTGAGGTGATATCACAGAGACAGATGCAGTCATTGGAGACTTAGATATGAGTCCAAATTGATCTTCTGCTGCAGTGAACTATACTAATAGCTAGGGATGTGTGTGACATTCTGTCCTTCTGATGGATGCCAACCAAGACATTAGAGCCCACCTTCAAATGCTAGTACCATCCACAGATTTCAAAGATTGGACATTATCTAAAATGAAGCTGGGGGTTTTGGAGAGTAGCCTCATAACTTATAAAGACTATTCCTCAGGCCATGTTGAAGTTTGTGGTGCTTAAAAACTGCACAGCTGACAAATCAACCCCTCAATTGTGTTTTAAGTCAGTACTATTAAGAAATTCATAAGTACTTGCCCAGCCAAGTTAGCAATAGTGTTGTATGGTTCTTTCAACCAAGTACCCTTCACAATAGGCACAGAAGAGTTAAGACAAAGACTTACTCTTCTCTCTGATTGCCTCTATTCCAAGTGCAAGAGAGAGTATGCACACGCTGCATCCACCTCCTTGCCCATGTGTGTTTACAGCATTCACTGGGGCTGTTTTTCCACTAAGGAGACAAAATCCTAAAGGTTGCTGTCCACAGAGAAGAATGAAGTCATCCATTAGAGTGAGGATGGGGTGAACTAGTAGGAATGGCCAGGGGTATTAGGTCAGAGAAACAGCTATAGTAGCTCTGCATGTTCTCTGTTAATTTCCCCTTGTGTTACAAACATAGATACTAAGTATTTCTCAGTGTAAAACAGGATGAACATTAAGAGAAGACTACTTAAAATAATTGGAACAACGATGAGTTAAGAGTGCGGTGGTCCTCCAGTTAGAGCTGCTCTCACAAGCACATAGGGATGACCGTTTCTTCTGTGGCTAGAGACTCACCAATTCTGTATGAGGGAGATTGGTTTTCAGGTCCTAACACCAGAAAAATAGAAAAAAATTGAGAACCAGATTTCATTGTTTTCACTGAAAAAATAAATTAATCTAGAATGACAGAGATGGGCCTGTGGGGGGTGGGGAGAGACTTTACATAGCCACCAACTGAGACTTTGTGCTTAGAGAAACCTGCTTTCCAGCTGCTTTCCGGTTGCCTATTTGTTGGCATTTAGAAATTGTGTTTCAGAAATTTCCATGCTGATAAGGACAGCTAGCTCTCTCTGCCCAAACTATTTATGGGAAAAAAAAGACAGAGAAAAGAATAAATTAGACTACCTTACAAACTAAGGGGAGGGTAAAGAAATTTAAAAATAAGAGAAAAGATGATATATTCAAAGTTGAAGCAAAGGGATCATATCCAAACAATAGGAGTTTCAGTAAGAACAGAGGAGGGTGGTGGAGAAGACACTACAAAGCCACTAAGCCATTTTCTAAAACAAGAAAAAAAACCCCATCAGTTTATAGGTTAAAATACTTTTCCAAATAACCCAAATGCAGGTGTACTTCTCAACAGTGTCTCTCAACTGAGAGAAAAGAGCACAGGAAACGTTCTTCCCTTCTGAAGGAAATTCATTTTTGACCTAAAAATGACCTGAAAATGACTTAGCTCTTGTTTTTGGTTTAGCATTAATTTAAAAATTTACAGTATAGGCATACATAAGTATGTCATGTTATTAATTTTCTCCTGGTGAAATAGTCTTTATAGCTAAACAGAGGAATTGTGACACAAAACTGCCTCAAAGGTCAGCTATTTCCTCCTCTTCTGTAGCTGCAGTATTTATTACCAAGTAAACGTGCCAGCGACTTTTTTTTATAATTCATGTCCTGTTTCCATCCCACCCTGGCAGTGTGTCTGTCTTGATAGATCTTCAAATCTGTTCTCTACTGAGCTTCCAGGACCCTCCAACCTGTGATTATATGTAGGCATGAAAGGATGGAATAGATCATGAGAAATGTCATAAATTAATAGAAGGACTATAGGGGGAAGTCTTACAGGCTGGGACATCATGCCCTGTGCTGTGTGGATATTCCTCTACGCCAATGCTACGAATCTGCTCCCAAAGCTTCTAGCATTCATTAATGTCAAACTATATCATCTGGGGTCTAAAAAACGTATTCTAGATCTAATGTTTTAATAAAACAGCTAAACAAACAACAACATAAATAGCATTGTTAGTAATTTATTATGTAAAAGGAAGGTGATGTTTTAAGAAGTTGCCAGTTTTTCACATGGAATTTGCTTACTGTCTCATGTTTATTGTCTGCACAAGGCAAAATCTGGAGATGACTTGAGAATTACGTGCTCTGTTAGGTGACACTTTAACATAAATGTAGTTTTGACTTTGTAAGGTAGCTTTGAGTGTCTAAGGATGCAGAATTCTGAGGACCTGTGACATAGCCTAAAAGGAGACCCCACAGGCTAGCTGTGTGCTGTAGCGGACAGACATACTGTGCATCCTCTCCTCCAGGAATACCAGCCTTGTAACACCAACGCATGCCCAGAGCTGAAGAAGACCACACCGTGGACGCCCTGGACACCTGTCAACATCTCTGACAATGGTGGCCACTATGAGCAGCGTTTCCGATACACCTGCAAAGCTCGCCTGCCGGATCCAAATTTGCTGGAGGTGGGGAGGCAGAGGATCGAGATGCGGTATTGTTCCAGCGATGGAACCAGCGGGTGCTCCACAGATGGTGAGCCAGCTCTGCAGGGACTGACCACTTTGCAGAAATCCTTTGACCTTATCTTTAAGGAAACAGAAAAATAGGGGAAGCCCCTATTCAAACACTGTTGTGCTTATGGCAAATCCAAAATAGTTCATGTGAGATTTATTTAATATAAAGGAGTATGATGAAAACTGTAGCTGAGATAAAAATAATAGCTAAGTACTAGATTTCCCTCTTTAAAAAAAAAACACAGTAGACAAAGATAATAGAAGTACATTTCTTTACTTAGACCACATGGTGATGCTTCTTATTACTAGCAGTTGTGTGAGTCTCTTCAATGTGGCTGTGGAAAGCCCAGGGCAGATTCAGCCCCACCCTCTCCCTGTGGTGGAGATCACCTGTGATGGCACCTCAGGCTTTGCCCTTCTTTTTTTTTTTTAATCTAATCACACAAAACATATTCTAGTTCTTAAAAGGAAAGAGACACTCACGGAGGAGTCCCTAGAGGATGGACCCATGAGAAGGACGGTCAAATCTTGTGACAGAACATTCACGGAAATTTCTGAGCACTCTGTGATTGTGGTCTTACTTGGTTCTCCCAACATGAGTGTAACGCAGAACGTCCTAGAACCGTTACTATTATTTTCATAGAAGAGAGTTCAGAAATAGGGAGGTCCCTCCAGGCACGGTGCTGGCTTATGGGAACATGCAGATAGGTTGTGTTCATAGAGGGCACTGTGCGTTTCTTCTCCTATCTGAGTCAAGCTCTAAGGGATGTGGCCACACCTCTCTCGTCTCACAGGTCCCCATGCCTCATCGGAGACAGGTAGCCTGCCCAGATACCTGAGAAACAACTGTTCTTATCAAGCCCTAGTCACCTTCAAAGCACCCATCTTTACCCACTACATAGCTCAGATTGCTGAAGCCTACATTTCAACAATACTCTCCATGTTTCTTACAAGAGAGTCTTCTCTTATGATGAGTCTTATGGAAATAAATGTACAACTCAGAACTAACACCATCACCTGAAAGATGAGCAGCAGATAACAGTCTGTCTTCTTGCTTTTTTATTTTTAATTTTTATTTTTTGTTTTCTAAAACCTGCTGTTGCTTGACAAAAAGATTTACTTGGAAATTTCAAGAGAAGAATAAGAGGAGACCGAACTGGAAAGTGTGTATTCTGTAAAGGGTGTGCTTGTCATTTCAAGCAAGGTTCTGAGATAAAATATGAGAAGTCAAAGATGGAGTTCATTTATTATTTCAGTTTTTTTCTGTTTTACCCTATGATTTCAGTATAATTTTAGAACACATAATTTCATAAATATATGTATACCTTATGAATTTTTTGAAGTCTAAAGGGAAAATACATATCCTTAAATATTATTAATTTTTCATCTTATATTAATGTTTAACTAATCTGCCTTCATTTCACTTGTTAGATATGGTATCCTTTTGCCCAAGTCACTTACAGGCCATGAACATTATTTATTGTGGCATCAAAGTGAAAAGATGAAAATAAATCTTTGTAACTGACTTTATTTTCCTTCCCAAACTTATTATTTTTATTCCTTCCATTCTCACATATATATACATATATATACATATATTCTCACATACACATACGTATATGTGTATACATATATACACATATATATATAACAAAAGCTTGCATTTAAAAATTAATAGTATATATTCAGGGAAAAAACTTTTTAATTTTTAAAGACTTTTATAAAAATCGTATATTTTTAATTACAAATTATGAGTTTTTATAAAAAGATATCCCATGTTTTATTTTAAAATGTAATTATCATCCATAGTAAAAAAGAAAGGCAAACAGTCTATGTTTTGATGGCTTTGTGTTCTAATAATCATCTTTATAACATGTTACTGATGTCTTGAAAACTGAAAATTGGACTTATTTGCTTCTGACCACATAAAAGGGGGCTTAAGTGTCCATCACTTTTTTATTAATAATCCACAAAAGCAGCTCATTTCAGAAAGTTCCTCATGATGTCTTTTCTCAGAACATCCTGATGATGCTTCACATTTTCTAAGCAAACAAGAAAGTTGCTCAGAAGTGCCTGTGGGTGTTGGGTATTTGCTTGCTTGTGAGAATGATTACCTACCTCTTCACCCAATAGATAGTGAAGTGTTGATGAAAACATCACTATGAGAGACAATGACTGTATTGTTTTAATATTTTATTGGGCTGCATCTTCTTCAAACAAATTTTGACTGAGTTTAATTAAGTTAAAATGCTCAGAACACACCTGATATGCAAGGAGTCTTCAAAATTCAATTCACATATTCTTAAAGTGGTCACCCATCTTCACCCACCCATACCCCCACTCCCTACAGCTCCGTTTTGTTAGCAAGCATGTTTGCAGCATCATAGGATTAGCAAGCTTACATGGAGAGGGGATCTGGGCAAGCTTTCTGGAGTGAACTGGTGTCTCCATAGCCTGTTAATTCAAGGGAGATTAACACTGAGCCTTTCACAGCATGAATTCACACTGAAACAGTGGACTGTGAAAGAACAGGTCTAAGCTGTGTTTGAGAAGAATTACCAAAAAGAGAAGATTTACCAATGTAGACTTGCTGACTGCAAATGTGTTAGTATATCCAGAATGAGTGCCATGTCAAAACTACTTGGATAGTGACTATAGAAATAAAATCTTGAGTTATAGGAGGCTGCCATTCAGGTGCAGAGAGCTTTGACTTTTGAAGTATGAAAAGGTTTAGTTGATTGTTCCAGACGTAAAGCACACAGCCTACACGAGATTAAAAATCCCTACTGACTCACAATTTGGGTTTTCTCGCAGGCCTTTCTGGAGACTTTCTACGAGCTGGGAGATACTCTGCCCATACAGTCAATGGAGCATGGTCAGCCTGGACGTCCTGGTCTCAGTGTAGCAGAGACTGCAGCAGGGGTATTCGGAACCGGAAGCGTGTTTGCAACAACCCAGAACCCAAATATGGTGGCATGCCATGCCTTGGTCCATCCCTGGAATTCCAGGAATGCAACATTTTACCCTGCCCAGGTAAGTGCATCACAGTGTGGAAAAGACTGAGAAAGTTGTGTGCATGCAGCCTTTAAGTACTGGAAGACCTTGGAAGCTACTGGAGACTTCTTCCCATTTGAGAGGCATGTTTTTAAGAAGTATGTGGGGTGATGGTGTCACTTGTTGGTAACTAGACATGATGTAAAGAAAAGGTATAACCAAAGAGTCCCGGGCTCCTCATCCACCCTGGCTATCTAGTCCCAAGCATTCCCACTGGTTTAAAATTTTCCCTTTAGTTTCTTTTCAGGCATGCAGGCAGCTAGCCTAGGACTGGCAAGATTCTCCTTCCATATTGCCTGGTAAAAAGACAAACACAATATGGAATGAATTATATCTACGTTCTGAATTTACAAGAAACCACAATATTGTAATGAACCACTTTGTCTTACTTAGTTACTATTGCTGTGATGAGACACCATAGCCAAAAGTAACGTGAGGAAGAAAGTGTTTGTCGCACTATTAAGAAAATACCTACAGTCTTTTTGATAGCCCAATCTTATGGAGGCATTTTCTTTTTTAATTTAATTTAATTTTTATTAATTACAGTTTATTCACATTGTATCCAAGATGTAGCTCACTTCCCCATACCCTCTAAAACCCAGCCTCCTTCCCTCTTCTTCTCCTTGCCCCTTCCCCAGTCCAATGATAAGGGAGGTCCTCCTCTTCCATCTGACTCTATCTTCATTGTCTTCATTCTAGACTGGTAAGGCTGCTCTTCACTCAGGTGGAGGTGATCAAAGAGCCAGTCCCTGAGTTCATGTCAGAGACAGTCCCTGTTCCCATTACTAGAGTACCCTCTTAGACACTGAGCTGCCATGGGCTACATCTGTGCAGGGGTTCTAGGTTATCTCCATGCATGGTCCTTGTTTGGAGTATCAGTCTCCCTGTGCCCAGATTTTCTGGTTCTGTTGCTTTCCTTGTGGAACTCCTATCTTCTCCTGGTCTTTCTATCTACCCCTTCTTTCATAAGATTCCCTGCACTCTGCCCAAAGATTGGCTATTAGTCTCAGCATATGTTTGTTTGGTTTTTGTTTTTGATTTTTTTGAGGTTCCTGCTCTCAGATGACTTTAGCTTATGTCAAGTTCACAAAACTAGCTAGCACATACTCAGATCTTACAATCTAAGCGCTGTCACTAATAGAGATGATGGCTCTTTGAAATAGTTGGCAGAAATATGTCTTGTCTCCAAAATAATTGTTAGCCACTTTTAGATACATATGAAAACTTGGCCCTTTCAGTATGGCCTCTATCAAGTCAATAGAGTCATTGCTGCCACAGTGCTACACCAGGGACACCACCCAGCTCTGAGTTCCATCTCACCTTTTGCACAGAGGGGCTTGTGTCATAAATGAAACCCTTTACAGACAGAGTTCTCTTCTGGAGACTGGTAGAACCATATGCCACCTGGCCTTCTCACAGTCTCAGGCTCTTTAACATGAAGTATCAAAGACATTGTAGCCTTGTCTCTGTATATGCAACGTTTGGCTTATGCTTGAGTGAAAGCCCAGGAGATTAAGGACTGCTGAGCAGGCTCACACACCATATTAACTTTAATTATGGAACAGGCTTGACACTCCTAGAAATATCTGTGGGGAGCTGCCAGATGATGAGGAAAGCACTGGATAATTGATCTTCCTTCCATAGAACTCACCATTGATTTGTGCATTCCTTTTTTTCAGCAATGTATGCATATATATATCCATATATATATATATATATATATATATATATATATATACATACATACATACATACATACATACATATATCCCACTAATAATGCCAGCCTAGTACTGTCACTGTTTCCTAGTTGGGAAGCATGATGCAATGCGGCGGCCACATCAGTTGAAGACATACTATTAGAATCATAACAGATAAGCCAGCCAAGATACAGTGAGCCTAGTATTAAGGGAGTCATTAGTAGGAACATAGTAAGGAGTTGGTCAAATTGACAAGCAGGAAATCCTGTGTAAGGGAGTCTCTTTCCAAATGTTGGGTACATTTGTTTTAAAGGTATAAAAATCTTAGCATTTTTCCTATAGATAAATAGAACATTCACAATTATTTGAATAATAAACTGTCATGTAAGAGTTAATAAGCATATGTTATGGGTATGGTAGGTGGATGGATGAATGCCTGGATGGATGAAGAGATGAATGTTTGGGTTGTTCTTTGACTGGGTGGATGGGTGAGTAGGTGGATGGATGGGTGGGTGGATGGATGGGTGGGTGGATGGATGGGTGGGTGGATGGGTGGATGGGTGGATGGATGAATGGATGGGTGGGTGGATGGGTGGGTGGGTGGATGGATGGGTAGGTGGATGGGGTGGATGGATGGATGGATGGATGGGTGGATGGATGGATGGATGGATGGGTGGATGGGTGGGTGGATGGATGGATGGATGGTGGATGGATGGATGAATGGGTGGATGGGTGGGTGAGTAGGTAGATGGATGGGTTAGTGGATGGATGGATGGATGGATGGATGGATGGATGGAT
>JAQQSO010008068.1:0-10214 GCA_028658305.1 Pachyuromys duprasi
ATAGGATAGGAAGGTCATGCTGAAATCTATACACCTAGGGAAGATATACAAGAAGGAGGACCCAGGTTGGTAGGATCAATGCTCGTTTTCATGAACAAATGGGAGGGACATTGAATGGAGGATAAAACAAGCATCAGGACAGGAGCATACCAAAGAGGACCTCTGAAAGAATCAATATAGCAATATAGCAAAGCAGATATTAAGACTTACAACCAAGCCTTCGGCAGAGGGCAGGAAACAATAATAAAAATAGGAGAAGTTAGTAAGACTTGTGGAGAACAATAGCTCCACAAAGACCAAACTGAGCAGGGCACAGGGGTCTTATACGAGACAGTTTCTCCAACCAAGGACCATGTATGGATATGTCCTAGAATCCCCGCTCAGAAATGGCCCATGGTAGCTTGGTGTCCAACTGAAGACCCTAGTAAGGGAAACAGGGAGTGTTTCAGTCATGAACTCGATGGCTGGCTCTTTGACCCTCCCCCATACATGCCAGGGAGTAACAGCCTGGCTAGATCCCAGGGGAGCACATTGGATCTAGCCCTGAGGAGACAAGATGAACTGGGGTTGGATGGAAGGGGAGGAGGTCCTCCCCTGTAGGTGGACTTGGAGTGGGCGGGGAGGAGATGAGGGAGGGATGGGGAGAGTGGGAGGGAAAGAGGGAGGGGGCTACGCCAGGGATGCAAAGTACCTAACCTCTGATTGATATAAAAATAAATAAAAAAATAAAAATAAAATTATTTTATTGCCAAAAAAAAAAAACAACGGCAGATTGTTCAAACAAACAGTTGAAGGAATTAAAGGAAAAACAGGAAAATATAGCCAAACAGGTGAAAGAAATCAACAAAACGGCTCAAGATCTGATGATAGAATTGGAAAAATTAAAGAAAACGGAAATGGAGGAAATTATGGAGAGAAATAACTTAGTGAAGAAAGCAGGAACTACAGAGGTAAGCATAATGAACAGATTACAAGAGATGGAAGGAAGAATCTTAGGTGTGGAAGATACAATGGAAGAAATTGATGTATCCGTCAAAGAAAATGTTAAATCTAAAAAATTCCTGACACAGGCCATCCAAGAAATTCAATACAACATAAAAAGACAAAATCTAAGAATAATGGGAATAGAGGAAAAAGATTACCTCTGCCAAGTCCCAGAAAATATTTTCAACAAAATCATTGAAGAAAATTTCCCCAACTTAAAGGAGAGGCCAATAAGAATACAAGAGGCCTATAGAACACCTCATAAATTAGGCCAGAAAAGAAAATCCTCCCGCCACATAATAATCAAAACAGTATGTATACAAAACAAAGAAAAAATACTAAAAGCTACAAGGGAAAAAGGCCAAGTAACATATAATGGTAAACCCATCAGACTCACACTTGACTTCTCAGCACAGACTATGAAAGCCAGAAGGGCCTGGACAGACGTTATGCAGACCCTAAGAAAATACAAATGTCAGCCCAGGATACTATACCCAGCAAAACTCTCAGTCCTCATAGATGGAGAAAACAAGATATTCAATGACAAAAACAAATTTCCACAATACCTACACACAAACCCAGCATTACAGAAGATACTAAAAGGAAAAATACAACCCAAGAAACCTAACCATTTTCAAGAAAACACAGGAAATAACTAACCTCACTACAGTAAAACAAAAAGTAACCAAGCACACAAACTTACTACTACAGCCAACATCAAAATCAAAGGATTTAACAGCCAGTGGTCATTAATCTCTCTCAACATCAATGGACTCAATTCTTCAATAAAAAGACACAGACTAACAGAATGAATGCGTAAACAAGACCCAGCAATCTGTTGCATATGAGAAACACACCTAAGTCACAAAGATAGATATTACCTGAGGGTAAGGCCTAGAAGCCGGTTTCCCAAGCAAACGGACCAAAGAAGCAAGCAGGAGTAGCCATTCTAATATCTAATAAAATAGACTTTCAAGCAAAATTAATATAAAGAGATGGGGAAGGACACTTCATACTCATCAAGGGAAAATTGCACCAGGAAGTCATCACAATCCTGAACATCTATGCCCCAAATACAAGGGCACCCACATTTGTAAAAGAAACATTGATAAAACTTAAACCACACATCGATCCCCAGACATTAATAGTGGGAGACTTCAACACTCCACTCTCAACAAAGGACAGATCAACAAAACAGAAATTAAACAAAGAAACAATGTCTCTAACAGAGGTCATGAATCAAATGGACCTAACAGACATCTACAGAACCTTACACCCAAACACAAAAGAATTTACCTTTTTCTCAGCACCTCATGGAACCTTCTCCAAAATAGACCATATGGTTGGTCACAAAGCGAGCCTTAATAGATACAAGAAGATAGAAATAATCCCTTGTATCCTATCTGACCACCATGGACTAAAGCTGGACCTCTACAACAACAGAAATAGCAAAAAGCCTACACACACACATGGAAACTGAACAACTTGCTACTAAATGACAGCTGGGTTAAAGAAGAAATAAAGAAAGAAATTAATGTCTTCCTAGAATTCAATGAAAATGAAGACACAACACACCCAAACTTATGGGACACAATGAAAGCAGTGCTAAGAGGAAAGTTCATAGCACTAAGTGCCTTTAAGAAGAAATTCGAGACTTCTCATTCAAGCAACTTAATGGCTCACCTAAAAGCCCTAGAAAAAAAAGAAGCAGAGTCACCAAAAAGGAGTAGATGGCTGGAAATAATCAAACTCAGGGCTGAAATCAATCAATTAGAAACAAATAGAAGTATTCAAAGAATCAATGAAACCAATAACTCGTTTTTTTTAGAAAATCAACAAGATAGACAAACCTTTAGCCAAACTAACAAAAGGCAGGAGACACCATCCAAATCAATAAAATTAGAAATGAAAAGAGGGACATAACAACAGACACTGAGGAAATCCAAACAATCATTAGGACTTACTTCAAAGATCTATATGCCACAAAATTTGAAAATCTAAATGAAATGGACAACTTTCTTGATTGATTCCACTTACCAAAACTGAATCACGACCAGATAAATCAATTAAATGGTCCTATATCCCCTAAGGAAATAGAAGGGGTCACCAAAAGTCTCCCATTCAAAAAAAGCCCAGGACCAGATGGTTTCAGCGCATAATTCTACCAGGCCTTCAAAGAAGAGCTAACTCCAGTTCTCTTCAAACTATTCCACAAAATAGAAACAGAAGGAATGCTACCAAACTCACCTTTTGGAAGCCACAGTTAACTTGGCACCTAAACCTCACAAAGACCCAACAAAGAAAGAGAATTTGAGGCCAATCTCCCTTATGAACATCGATGCAAAAATACTCAACAAAATACTTACAAACCGAATACAAGAACACATCAAAGATATCATCCACCATGACCAAGTAGGCTTCATCCCAGGTATGCAGGTGTGGTTCAATATACGGAAATCCACCAATGTGATCCACCATATTAACAAACTGAAAGAAAAAAAAACAAATGATAATCTCCTTAGATGCTGAAAAAGCATTTGACAAAATCCCACATCCATTTATGTTTAAAGTATTGGATCAGGGATACAAGGCACATACCTAAACATAGTAAAGGCAATATACAGTAAGCCTATAGCCAATAGCAAACTAAGTGGAGAGAAACTTAAAGCAATCCCACTGAAATCAGGGACAACGCAAGGCTGCCTACTCTCTCCATATCTCTTCAACATAGTCCTGGAAATCCTTGCTAGAGCAATAAGACAATTGAAGTATATCAGGGGCTACAAATAGGAAAGGAAGAGGTCAAAGTGTCACTATTTGCAGATGATATGATAGTATACCTGAGTGACCCCAAAAATTCTACCAGGGAACTCCTACAACTGATAAACACTTTCAGCAAAGTGGCCAGATACAATATTAACTCAAAAAAATCAGTAGCCTTCCTGTATACAAAAGACAAAAGGGCTGAGAAAGAAATTAGGGAAACAACACCTTTCACAATTGCCACAAAAGACATGAAGTACCTTGGTGTGACTCTAACCAAGGAAGTCAAAGACTTGTATGAAAAAAAAATTCAAGTCTCTGAAGAAAGAATTAGAAGAAGATTTCAGAAGATGGAAAGATCTCCCGTGCTTATGGCTTGGCAGGATTAACATAGTAAAAATGGCCATCTTTCCAAAAGCAATCTACAGATTCAATGCAATTCCCATCAAATTACCAACACAATTCTTTATAGACCTTGAAAGAAAAATCCTCAACTTCATATGGAATAACCGGAAACCCAGAATTGTTAAAACAATCCTCTACAATACAAGATCTTCTGGAGGTATCTCCATCCCTGATCTCAAGCTCTACTATAGACAAACAGTAATAAAAACTGCATGGTACTGGCATAGAAACAGAATGGTGGATCAATGGAACTGAATAGAAGATCCAGAAATAAACCCACACACTTATGGACACCTGATTTTTGACAAAGATGCCAAAACCATTCAATGGAAAAAAGATAGCATCTTCAACAAATGATGCTGGTCTAACTGCATGTCTACATGTAGAAAAATGCACATAGATGCATACTTATCACCCTGCACAAAACTAAAGTCCAAGTGGATCAAAGACCTCAAACTACCACCAGACACATTAAATCGGTTAAAAGAAAAAGTGGGGAAGAGCCTTGAACTCATTGGTACTGGAGACAACTTCCTGAACAGAACACCAACAGCATAGACTCTAAGAACAATAATCAATAAATGGGACCTCATGTCTGTAAAGCAAAGGATACTGTCATCAAAACAAAATGACTCCCTACAGATTGGAAAAGAATCTTCACAATCCCTTTATCTGAAAGAGGGCTAGTATCTAGTATATATAAAGAACTACAGAAGTTGAAAAGCAACAAATCAAGTAATCCAGTTAAAAATGGGGTACAGAGCTAAACAGAATTCCCAATAGAGGAATATCGAATGACAGAGAAACACTTAAAGAAATGCTCCAAGTCATTAGCCACCAGGGAAATGCAAATCAAAATGACCCTGAGATTACACCTTATACCCATCAGAATGGCCAAAATAAAAAACTCAAGTGATAACACATGCTGGAGAGGTTGTGGAGAAAGGGGAACCTTCCTCCACTCCTGGTGGAAATGTAAACTTGTACAACCACTCTGGAAATCAATCTGGTGCATCCTCAGCCAACTAGGAATAGCGCTTCCTAAAGACCCAACTATACCACTCCTAGGCATATACCCAAAAGAGGCTCAAGTACACAATAAGAATATTTGCTCAACCATGTTTGTAGCAGCTTTATTTATAATATCCAGAAGCTGGAAACAACGGAGATGCCCCTCAACTGAGGAATGGTTACAGAAATTGTGGTACATCTACACAACGGAATATTATTCAGTAATAAAAAACAACGATATTATGAAATTTGCAGGTAATGGTGGGAACTGGAAAGGATCATCCTAAGTGAGCTATCCCAGAAGCAGAAAGACACACATGGTATATACTCACTCATATAGACATATAAAATAGGATAAACCTATTAAAATCTGTACACCTAAAGAAACTAATCAAGAGGGAGGACTCTGGCTAAAATGCTCAATCCCCAGCCAGAAACCCAACTCAGATTGACATTAGAAGAAGAAAACAGGAAACAAGCTAGGAGCCTGTCACAGAGGGCTCCTGAAAGGCTCTGCCCTGCAAAATATCAAAGCAGATGCTGAGACTTATGGCCAACTGTTGGGCAGAGTGCATTGAATCTTATGAAAGATATGGGAAATAGTAAGATAGGGAGAGGACAGGAGCTCCACAAGGAGTGCAACGGAACCAAAAATCTGAGTACAGGTGTCTTTCCTGAGACTGATACTCCAACCAAATTCCATGCATGGAGAAAACCTAGAACCCCTGCACAGATGTAGCCCATGGCAGTTCAGTGTCCAAGTGGGTTCCATAATAATGGGAACAGGGACTGCCTCTGACATGAACCGATTGGCCTACTTTTTGATCACATCCCCCTGAGTGGGAAGCAACCTTACCGGGCCATAGAGGAAGACAATGCAGCCACTCCTGATGAGAGCTGATAGACTAGGATCAGAAGGAAGGAAAGGAAGACCTCCCCTATCAGTGGACTTGGGGAGGGGCATGTGTGGAGAAGGGGGAGGGAAGATGAGATTGGAAGCGGAGGAGGGAGGGGCTTATGGGGGGATACAAAGAGAATAAAGTATAATTAACAAAAATTAAAAAGGAATAAAAAACCAAAATAAAACAAAAACAAACAAACAAAAGACTACGAAGTGTTCAGCCCTAAATGAGACATCTACCTCAAACGCCTTCCCTGAAGGCTCAGAGACCATCATGAAAAAGGAGTAATGAAAAATGCTAAGAGCAAACAACAAGGAGACAGTATTTTCCAGACTCAACAGGGCAGTTGTGTATATAAACTCTCAGCAGCTGTGACATCATGCAGATGACCCACACATGCTCAAGACAAACAAAATCTCAGTCTGCATGGGAAAAGTGAGCACAAAGTCCCACTCCTATCTGAGGAGCTTTTGGCAATTGATGGCTCCCAGGAGAGGAAGAGGTTGCTCTAAGGATGTGAGCCCTTGGAAGAAGATCACACACCAGGGGAGAGCCTCAATCCCAGAGTAACTAGGCAGTACAACTTGGGCGTAATGGGTTAAGAGAGAGAGCACAAACTTGGATGGTTACGGAGACAGGATGAATTGAGGAGTGGAAAATGAATATGATAAAATATGTTTATGAAATTCTCAAGCAATTAATAAAAATATTATCGTAAAATGACACGAATAGTGCCCCATTTAAAAGGATCACATTCAGTCTACTTCTGTTGGTGGGGCAGCACAGGTTGTTGTGAACATAATAAGGAAACACATGTTGATTACGTTATAGACTCTACTCTTCAACCAGACTCCGGTTCAAATCCTAGTTCTACTACTTTAGAATTAGGAAACATTAAACAAATTATTCAGTCTCTTAGGACATTGGTTCCTTCCACCATACATGGCTTGCTATGAAAATATATAAGAAAACATGTGTTGAGTACTTTCCCCAACACCCTGAATGTGACTTGATGGCAGCTATCAGTGTTTCTTCTGCACGGTTAATTTGGTGCCAATGAGTGTGTATTAGACACTATGTGTGTAGGTTAATGTTTTGTTATCTACTGACAGAGATTTTTGTGAATCTTGGAGACAGGAAGGAATTTTTCCAGCTCTTCTGGCAGCAAGGGTGGGGCTATGACTCTCAATTTTCTTCTTTTGGCTAAGAGAAGTTTTCACACAGTTAGCATAAATTTGCTTCTCTTATGGGGGAGGGGCCCTAGGGGTGGGAGTAGCGGTGTTTCTGGGTAGCTTTTCTTGGGAAACTGATCGCTCCCTCCTGATTTGCTATCATGCTAAACGGTGTCTCCACCCTTCCTTGCTGGAGCTTTTGCAGCTGTTCTTGGAAGGAGACCAGTTGAAAGAGGTTGTTAGGGCTCAGAAACAGCTGGGATCTTTAATGATCTGTCAGCAGCTCACAGCAAAGTTCCAGCACCCTGAGGTAATGATGGGAGGGGGAAGCCTCAGAGGAAAAGCTGATTATGCAATAAGCTAAAGCCCCCTTGAAATCTGGTGACAGCTATTAAGAAGCTGGCAAGCTGGAGAAGGACACGGGGAAAGTTAGTGAGAGAAGATGTTTCTCTCCAGGGATGGGTTGAGGGCAAATAAATGAGATCTGGTGGGAGGTGTCCAGTATGGGAAATAGGGAAGAAATCTTAGGGCTTCAAGGAATTGCTAGCTCATAATTAGCTGGTCAGAGCAATCAATAGTTATGTCGATTGTCATTTGCTTGCAAATTGCACACCTGGTATCTCTCAGAAAAACCTGGGCACAGACATATTATATTTTCTCCTCTGAAGGTTATGAGCAAGAATAGTGTCATCACCCTTCACAGCCTCAGCCTTATGATCCTTGATTTGAAAATTCCAGCAGAGAACACAGGACCTATCTATCTATAATGGAGGCTATTTACATAACTTGCCAAAAGACTAGTAGTGAACTGGTTTTAGACTCTGAGATTTTCATAAGCAGAGATTACCACCAAGTGTTTTTTATCATTTGTTTGTTTTGCTTGTAAGTTATAAAAGCTCAGCTCTAAACAGTAAGTGGGAAATATTTGCTCGTTTGCACTTCTTCCTAGGGTCAATGCAAGGATAGTCTCGTGTTCCAAAAGCCCATATGAGGCAGAATTCCCAAGACCACCAGGCTCTCTAGGAGCATAGGATAAAAATGCCCATTTCCTTGGTGGTGGGGGAATGTGTGAGCATGGGTCTAAACACTTGAGACTGTGAACCAAAATCAATCTTTTCTACTTCAATGTGTTTCTTTGAGGTATTTTGTGATGGTCATCTAACGCTGACTAACACAAATACCAGTACCACAGGCTAGTACAGGCTTTCTGAAGACAGAGCTCAGAGCAAATAGGCCTGTCTCATACCCTCAAGATGTCAGACTTGCTGGTGAGTTAAGATCACCGAACAGGTTATAATTAGAGTCAGTGTCAGAGGAAGAAAAGAGATATGTGTGTGTGTGTGTGTGTGTGTTGTATATATGTGGGTGTGTCAGTGTCTTCCTTTCTCCTTTTTCACCTTGTCATTTGAGATAGGGTTAATTACTGAATCCAGGGTTCACCAATTGGTTACACTGGCTGGCCAGTTAGCTTCAAGGGCTAGCACTAGGTAGTACAGCATGTGCTCCCTACTGTGCCCAACTTTTCCAAGAGGGCTAGGGATCCAATTTAGGTGCTCATGCTCACACAGCAGGCACTTTACTGACTTAGCCATCCCTTGAACACTGTAAGCATGAGCTTTGTAGTTGAGAGGGTTTGGATTTGAGACATGCGGTGTCACTTATTAGCCATGTGATCTTTAATTTTTACATAATCTCTGAATCTCTTTCCTCACTGTGCAAAGCAAGTGGTGTTTTTTATCTCTCAGTGCTGTGAGGATGAAGGATAACATTTGTGGGAAATGATTGCAAACTGTGAAGCTCTGCAGCCACGTTAGTGAGATCCCTGGAATGTTAAAGATATCAAGAAAGTGCAAGAGAGAAAAGCAGAGGAAGGCACTGACTGAAGAGAACGCTCAGGCATTTGACTGAGCATGGCAGAATGACTCAGGATGTCTTGCATAAATCTGGGTTAAGATTTCAAAGAGTTTTGAGTGTACTGTGGTAGAGGAGGCAAAGGCATGGAAAAATATTGTGGTTCCATCCTTTTATTCAGAATCCACATTTTAAACCTCTAAATATACAAACTTGGGAAACTTTTGTTTCAACAAGTACGGGAAAATTGGGTAAACCAGGAACTCAGAGACCTTATGGTTCTTAAATTGTTCAAGGAGCCTGTCTTTTTAATGGCTGGAGTAGTCCAGTGTCTTCTGAAGTTACAGAATAACCCTTATCTCAATTAAAAGATAAATTACTTGATTAATTACTGAATGCTTTCTTGACAATTTGGTGGGGCCAGTCAATAAGGTCAACTAGATTTTTTTTTTTGATCCTGTCACTAAGGCATACTTTAAAACTTTCATGTGACTTTTCCGGGGACCTCCTCCAGGTACCCTGCATTATAAGCTTGAAGCAGGACGTAAAGCAGTTCTTTAAATCTCTTAGTGCCTTTTTACTCTGTTTGGTAAAATTGGGCCATTTCAGGGAAGATTTAACTCATGGATAGACACTGAATCAAGGCTTTAAGGTAATTAAAAGATAACAACAGAGGCCAGCACATGGATAAAAGAAAATCAGAGTAGGTTCTTTGAAAAAGGCTTTGCTTACAGAACAGGAGCATGCCAAAGAGGACCTATGGGGGAGGGGTGGTCAATGTAGCGATGTATCAGAGCGGATATTAAGACTCAAGATCAAGCCTCTGACAAAGGGCGAGAGTAATGATAGATCTGGGGGAGGCTGTTGAGACTCGGGGAGAACAAGAGCTCCACAAAGACCAAACTGAGCAGGGCACAGGGGTCTTGCATGAGACGGTTTCTACAATCAAGGACCATGTGTGGATGTGGACTGGAACCCCCGCACGGATGGGGCCCATGATAACTTGGTGTAGGGCTGAAGACCCTATTCAGGGAAACAGGGACTGTTTCAGTCATGATCTTGATGGCTGACTCTTTGACCCTCCCCCATATAAGCCGGGGAGTGACAGACTGGCTAGATCCCAGGG
>JAQQSO010008069.1:0-10213 GCA_028658305.1 Pachyuromys duprasi
TGGTCCCCGGATCCTCTCAGTTAGTGGTGGTTCTGGCGATAGGTGCGCGCCTGCTGCACACCCGTGGGTTGAGGCAGAACTCTGGTTCCTCCCGGACCCGCCGGCGGACTCACTCACTGACTGAGTTTTTGCTGGCGGAAGCCTTTGGCGTGTGCCAGCAGTGTGTGGACTGGTCAAAATGGTCCCCCAACCCTCTCAGTCTGGGGTGGTTCAGGTGATCGTTCTGAGCCTTCAGCACACCTGCGGGTTGAAGCAGAACCTGGGTGCAGTGTGTGCTTGCAGTGTGCAGTTCAGTGAAAATGGCACCCGGTTCCTCCTGAGACTGCCTGCGAGACTGTGTGATCCAGTCTATAATGGCGGGTGCGGGCGCCCAGTGCGGCTGCTTGTTCAGATCAGAGCTGTGAGCCACTGGTCACCCGGAGAGATTTTTCCAGGTAATAACTGGAAAACCCTGGTGTCCCTAGGGTTTTCCCACTTGATTTTCTCACTGTAGGAGTTCCGCTCACCTGGCACTCACAAATGCTGGCGTTTGAGGTCCCAGAGTTCAATCTCTTGGTCGCTGCGTTGTTTCTGCTCTCCTACTCCTCAGACACAGTGTTCTCTCGTGGCAGCCATCTTGGATTCCCACAAAGATTAAAATTAATTTATTAGTTAAAGACCAGCAGTAAAAAAATCTGTCTGGAAAAGAATCTGTCTATTAAAAAAAAAAAAAGACTGCCCTACACATTTCTATAGTGCAAGAAGGGAACACAGTGTGATGCTAAACCTCTTCACATAATTTATATCTTTTGCATATTTTGATTGCCACTTGGAGATACAGATATATGATAGCTAGACAGGTAAGAGATGATAAATAGTATATGCTAGATGAATATATAATTTAAATTATTGTTACTACTTTTCAATTTGTTTTAGATATATCAAGTTTAAAAAAATCCAGTCATTTGCAAAATCTTATGCCTTTCTAGCCTTTTCTTATCTCTCCTGTACCACTCAGAACTAAATATTGATGTAAAATAACATGGCTTATTTTTTCTTTGTTAGATGAGCCACCACTGACATTAGTCCTATGCCTTACAGAAGGAAGTGCAGGCATAAGGAAATTCTAAATATGCTTTCAGGGGTATTTGATGCTATGATGTGGATATAGATAATTTACACTAGCAATGCTTCTTGGATTTTTACATTATTCAAATAATAACAAGATGTTATTTATGCCATTATTCTAAAGATACATAATGAGTGGGCTATCAGATATGAAATTGACAGATAAAGGGAGGGCTACAGACATTCATGGTATTATCTTGAGAATATCATTTATTTATGCAGTGTAAAAGGATTCTATTTCCTGGCAGCCCAGATCTGTTCTAGGTGCTGAAGACAAGAAGCTGCTTATTCCTTTCTCAATGGAGTATTCCAAGAAAGAAGATTTTTTAAAAGGTCCACCAATTTCAAGATCAATATCTACATTATTTTGCTAGTTAAAAGTATATGGGAAAAATAACAAGAGAACAGATAAATGTGGAGATGTTTCGTTTTTATTTTTAAAAGGTCTCTCTTTGAATAGGGGTCAAAGGGAAAGTGTGATATTGGCCAAATCTGAATTTATAATAAGAGGAAAGCAGCATTTAGTTTACTGGCAAACAGATTATGTGTCTAAGTGATTGAAAGGAAAGTTGGATAAAAGTAGACATTTAGGGCTGGAAATGAAGAGAAGAGCAGTTATTGACATTTATTCCTAGGACTGAAACTCAATTATGACATTATATCAATATTTGTTGAATAAATAATGTAAATTATGATCTAGTCTTCCAGAATCATTAGGATGGCATTTTACACCAGTGACATAGAAAAGTGATTATCAGAAATTGTCACAATTACCTTTGGTGGAAGTATCATACCTTAACTAGGGATCATTCAATAATTTGATAGCCTATGTAGCCATGGATAATGTTTCACAACTATATTATTTACAGAATCTTCTATCACAGATGTTGTATATGAACCTCTAGTCCTTACACCTGTGTATCAATCAATGCATATACTGACTTTGGGTTCAGGGTTTGCTTATTCTGAAAATAGAACATGGGCTAGGCAGATGGATCAGTGGTTAAGATCACATACTACTCTTATAAAAGACTGTAATTCAGTTCCCACCACTCACATAGTGACTCATAACCATATGTATCTCCAGTATCTAACACCATCTTCTGGCCCCCAGAGGTACTTGCATTCATATGCACATATGCACATATATGCACAATTAAAACTAAAATCTTCTGAAAAAGAATAAAATGAAATAAATGAGTACAGTGGTGAACAGGATACATATAGTTACTAAATATCCTCCCTAATCAATGTGTAAGTTTTACATGAACATTTGTATGAGCTGTTTTGAAAGGCAATGTCATGTAAGACTCCTGGTAAATACTAGACCTTTTTATTTTTTCTTTATTATTATTATTTATTATAATTTTTCACTTTGTATCCTGGGTGTATAGATGAGAATACATTAGAAAATTTTCATGCAACATAATTTTAAAAAAACAGAGGAAAATTATAGGCATGAAAGAACTCATGAGGTACATTGAAGACATAGAAATTTATCTGGTTGGATGCATGCAGAGAAAAAAAAACGAAAAAAAATTATTATACGTTAACTTCCTTTTCCTCCCAAAGCATTGTCTTAACATGTGCAGAACCTATATAAGCTATTATAATTTTGCCTTTTAGGAGTTTATGCTGATAAATATTATATATGTAACAAAGGACAGAAGACGGCAGCCCAATTTTTGCCTTTTTGTTACTTTGAGCTGTCTTTTCTACTGGATAAACCAAAGGAACCATTAGGTCAAGTTTTGGGTAGGTAATAGATAATGGCTTAAAATTTCATGCTTGCTTAATAAATAATAAGTTATTAATGTACAGTAGTGTTAATTAATTGTGTACTTTTTGAGCTTCATGAATAAATTCAGAGTTGTGCTTTGGATGATTAATCAGGTGAATGAATCTGGAACAAACTGGTATGGGGAAATTCGATAGAATACAACCCAGCACCAGTAGAGTGTTGTCATGTGAGTGGAAGTCTTGCAATGGTAGCCATAGAGAGGTGCTCAAATCTCCCTTCCAAAAGTGACATTCTGGTCTGTTTTATGTTACACAGTATGCTTTGTCAAACTTGTTGTTTTCAAGTTCTACACTAAATTTTGGACCCAGGGTCATTTATCCTTGGGTTTTTTTCTGCCAATTGATAGCATTATAGGAATGCTAAGCTCTGCCTTACTTCCACGGGAAGATGTTCTTGTACTGAGCCTCCCATTGGATTAGACAAGGCATTGTTAAATCTTGATGGTGACCTGCCTTGCTTCTGGCTGAAATCCTGCTTTCCTTGTCCCTCCTCCCCAACTTAGAGGGTTTTCAGATCATTATCATTATGAAGGATTTCTCTACCTTATCTCCCCACTGAATTTCAATGCTATTCCCCATAGCCACTATCCCAAATCTGTTTCTAAAAGATTTGTTCCAGGATCATTAAATTGTGATGAAAAGACATCCTGGGGCTGTTACTAGATTACAAAGAGTGGTGGGGATGAGAAAAGAGACAAAGGTTAGCATTACTTCTTTTCCCCTGTTATTATTCAGAATCACAAATTTTAATGTGCCATTTAAAAGACTTATATGAAAACGTACATTTAGAAAGACAGAGAAAAGTAAAATCAGAGACAAGGATGGCTCAAGAGTGGAAAGAGAAATGTGCCAGCAGATGGAAGAGTTTCTGCACGGAGGCAGGACACAGTACTATGTTATGAGATTATGTCAAATGGGTGAACACAGCAGGGAAGTCAGGGTTCTTGTTCTTTTTCTGTGGGTCGGTCTATGAAATATCACTTTGTTCTTAAATATGAACACCAATGTCTGGAAGCAGCATATACTAGTAGTAGACAACAAACTCTACGATGGATGAATTACGAACTTCATAATATCAAAATGTGTAAGGAAATGTTGTTTCCCCTCTGATGTAATAGATGTAGCATTGTTTTGAAGAACAGCACAAACAACACTTCTTAAGGCACAGCTACTAAATATTAGAATGAATGTAATTTTCTACAAAGGTATCAGTAAAAGCCTACAGGAATACACAGTTCATATTCATCTATCTTTAGTATTCTGATTAGTTTTTGATCATTTTCTAGTGAAGTTTATGTCAATTTTCTTCCATAGTTGAAGCCAGCAGAGTCAACATAATTGTTGACTGGTGTAGACTTCCATCTTACAAAGTCAAGTAGGAATTCCAGAATGATGCTATGCTTGACACTTGCATCGCTATAGCAATTTAATGCTGAATTTAAGGCAAAGGCAATTTGAAATTCAAGTTAGAAACAGGCATTTGAAAAATGCCTTACTTGTCTTATATTTAGCCTAATTAGCACTGATATTTTTTAACGGTGTTCGCAGCTCACGCACAGCACACCGTGCAAAGTTGCACTCTCTCTTCTTTTGTAGAACAATTACTTTAATTATAGTCTTAACACAGCCCTATGTTATTTAAAATAGGACAACACTCATTAAAAGATAACAGTGCATTTCCAAGCAAAATTGGGGTATAATTTATTTACCTGCTGTGTGTATTCAGAAACTAGTTCTCCAACTGTGATATTAATATTAGTATTTATCATGAAGGTTACTTGCTGGCTTATATCAAGTAAAAGGTGAGGATTATGCCCTACAGCAATAATAATGATGTTTTTGGTTAAAACTATTGATCTAATTTTTTCCTTAATGGTATCAGGAGAACATGTGGTTACTTGTGTTGATACTAGTCTGATTGTATTTTTGTATAATATATAGTTACATGTTAAAGTAATTTAAAATTTTTATAGCATAAAATTTTATGAGGCAAAAACTAGTTTGCTTGACCATTGTTGGCAGAGAAATAGTGTGAAGTGAGTTTAGTTGAAGAAGCAGAAGAGCAATGAGCTAAAGCAGGTGGAACTGATAGGGAAAATTAGAGATTTCACTGTATATTAGACACTAAGAATGGGGATGGGAAGGTACTTGGGGACACAAGCCATTTCTCCAGGGTCTCATATGCTTTGCCAACCTAGTGTTCTTGATCCTAACCAAAGCTGAGTCACTTGCCACTGTCTCTTTTGTGTTCAGCCATTGTTGATTCTTAAAGACTTGGTGTTCTGACCAAGGTACAGAGCCTTGAGCAGAGAAAACTTAGCTGCCCCTGCCACTTGTTAGATGTATCTAATTCTGAAATTACCTTGTCTGATAAGGTCCAACTGAGCTTTGAAACAATATAAGCAAACGTTTTATCTAGCCTTTCTCCTA
Source organism: Pachyuromys duprasi (assembly GCA_028658305.1). NCBI lineage: Eukaryota > Metazoa > Chordata > Mammalia > Rodentia > Muridae > Pachyuromys > Pachyuromys duprasi. The sequence goes on from JAQQSO010008069.1 coordinate 5,338, forward strand.
GAGTCTGAGAAGTGGACTGTATTTTGACCTACCAATCACTACACTTTCTTTTTGGCACTGTGAGCCAGTTATTGCATGCTAAGAGATAATGAATTTTGGAGAATCTAACCTCTGGGATACCGAGAGATCTCTTGAAACACAGATTTTTTTTTTCTCTTTTTCTGCTGAAGTCTTGAGAGATTTAGCCCAAATCCCACTTTTCTTATACCAAATACATACTTCCCCTTTTATGCTCATGGGTCTTAAAACTTAGGTTGCAAATCTCTTTTTACTAGTAAATGTATAATTGCATAAGAATATACACCTTATGAGGAATAGCATGTGTTTCATTAAAAAACAAAATCTCAGATTCTTGGAATCGGTAAATAAGGAAGTCCAGCCTTATTTGTGTTTCCTTGTTTCTTTTTTTGCCTGTTTTAACACCAAATCCAGGGCTTTCTTTCTTTTTTTTTCTTTTCTTTTCTTTTTTCTTTTTTTTTTTTTGTAGCTAGGAAGAAGGTGACATCTATCTATATCTGAACATCTTCTAGATCTGAATCAGTTTTACCCTTTTCTGAATCCTGAAGGTGACCACTACGAATAAATATATGCAAATTTTTATTACCTGAACCATTCCTGATACTTGTTCTGAATTACCAGGAGGAACTGGTAATGTTAATTAGCTGCTAGACTTCAGTTTCAGTGAACCTGTTACTGGTTGAAATAATCACTTAATGCATTTGTCTTTTTTTTTTTGGAGATTTTTAAAAGTGATTTATTCTTTATTAATTACAGTTTAATCACTTTGTATCCCCCTCCTCATCCTCTCCCAATTCCACCCTTCCTCCCTCATCTCCTCCCATACTCCTTCCCAAATCCACTGATAGGGGAGGTCCACCTCCCCTTCCCTCTGACCCTAGCCTATAAGGTCTCATCGGAACTGGCTACATTGTCTTCCTCTGTGGCCTAGAAAGGCTGCTCTGCAGCTCAGGGGGAGGTGATCAAAGAGCCAGCCACTAAGTTCATGTCAAAGACAGTCCCTGTTTCCATTACTAAAGAACCCAATTGGAAACTGAACTGCCATAGACTACATTTGTGCAGGGGTTCTAGTTTATCTCCATGCATTTTCCTTGGTTGGAGTGTAAGCCTCAGAAAACATCCCTGTGCCCAGATTTTTGGTTCTGTTGCTCTCCTTGTGGAGCTTCTGTCTTCTCCAGGTCTTTCTATCTCCCCCTTCTTTCATAAGATTCCCTGCACTCTGCCCAAAGTTTGATTATGAGTCTTAGCATCTGCTTTGGCACCCTGCTGGTTGAAGTCTTTCATAGGCCCTCTCTGGTAGACTCCTGTCCTGTTCCTTGTTTTCTTCCCCTTCCAATGTCCATGTTCTTTGCCTGAGTGTGGATGGATTATTTTACCCAGGTTCCTCCTTCTTGATTAGCTTCTTTAGGTGAACAGATTTTAGTGTGTTTATCTCATATTATATGTCTAATAGCCACTTACAAATGAGCATATATCGTGTGTCTTCTACTTCTGGGATACCTCACTCAGGGCAATCTTTTCTAGTTCCCACCATTTGCCTGCAACTTTCATGATGTCCTTGTTTTTCATTTCGTGAGTAGTATTCCATTGTGTAAATGTACCACAATCTCTGTATCCATTCCTCAGATGAGGGACATCTGGATTGTTTCCATATTCTGGCTATTATGAATAAAGCTGAAATGAACATGGCTAACCAAATGTCCTTGTTATATACTTGAGTATACTTTGGATATATGTCTAGTAGTGTTATAGCACATATTCAGTGAAATTCCCCACAAAATACAGACACAATTCTTCACTGAAGTTTAAAGAACAATTCTCAATTTCATATGTAAAAACAAAAAAAAAACCCTCAATGTTGTAAAAAGTCATGTACAACAACATATCATCTAGAGGTTGATTCGTCCATCCCTGTTCTCAAGCTCTACTACAGAGGAATAGTAATAAAAACTGCATGGTACTGGCATAGAAACAGAATGGTTTCGATCAATGGAATCTATTAGAAGATCCAGAAATAAACCTGCACACCTACTGATACTTGATTTTTTGACAAAGAAGCCAAAACTATACAACAGAAAAAAAAGACAGCATCTTCAACAAATGGTGCTGGTCTAACTGCATGTGTACATATAGAAAAATACAAATAGATCCATATGTATCACCCTGCACAAAACTAAAGTCCAAGTGGATCAAAGACCTAAACATAAAACCAGACACATTAAATCTTTTAAAGGAAAATTTTGAGAAAAGCCTTGAACTCATTGGCACAGTAGACAACTTCATGAACATAACAGCAACAGCACAGGCTCTAAGAACAACAATCAATGAATGGGACCTCAAGAAACTGAAAAGCTTCTGTAAAGCAAAGGACACTGGCGTCAGAACAAAACGACAGCCTACAGACTGGAAAAGGATCTTCACCAACCCTATAAGTGACAGAAGGCTAATATCCAGAATAAATAAAGAACTAAAGAAGTTATAAAGCAACAAATAAAGTAATAAAATTAAAAAAGGGGGCGATATAGAGCTAAACAGAAAATTCTCAATAGAGGAATATCAAATGGCAGAGAAACACCTAACGAAATGCTCAAGGTCTTTAGTCATCAGGTAGATGCAAATAAAAATGACCCTGAGATTTTTAACCTTGTACCCATCAGAATGACGAACATCAAAAACTCAAATGATAAAAAATGCTGGAGAGGATGTGGAGAAAGGGAAACCCTCCTCCATTGCTGGTGGGAATGTAAACTTTTACAACCACTTTGGAAATTAATATGGAGCTTTCTCAGACAATTAGGAATAGTGCTACCTCAAGTTCCAGCTAATCAACTTAATTAGTATTAAGTAAGACACTAGGTAGGAACCTAAATTATTTTATGTCGACTATTAGTGGTAAGTATACAAATACCCCACCTCTTATAATCTGATAACATCTCTTTAATAAACACCTTTTGAATATAAACAAGAACCTCAGATTAAAACTATGAAAGTCAAACAAAACAGCATAATCTTCAAATCATAAGGTTGTTTTGAAAAGATTTGAGGTATTTGAATACATATATAATCATCTTTAAACAAACCTATCAAATTTCCAGGCAAATGGTGGGACCTAGAAAAGATCATCCTGACAGAGGTATCCCAGAAGGAGAAAGACACATATGGTATATACTAACTTATATAGACCTATAAGATAGGATAAACATACTGAAATCTATACACCTAAAGAATATAAACAAGAAAGAGGACCTGGGGTAAGAGGATTAATCCTCACTTAGAAAGTCAAATGGGACAGACATTGGATGTAGGAGAAAACAAGTAGCAGGACAAGAGCTTACCACAGAGGGCCTTGGAAAGACTCTTCCTAGCAGGGTATCAAAGCAAATACTAAGAAACATAACCAACCCTTTGGCAGAGTGCAGGGAATCATATAAAAGAAGGGGGAGTTAGTATGACCTGGAGAGGTCAGGAATTCAGCAAGGTCCAAATATATCAGGGCACAGGGGTCTTTTAAGAGACTGTCTCTCCAACCAAGGACCATTTATGGTTATAATCTAAAACCCCTGATGAATGTAGCAAATGGTAGCTCAATACCCAAATGGGTATACTAGTAAGGGGAACAGGGACTATTTTGGACATGAACTCAATGGCTGGCTCTTCGACCTCTCCACCCCCCGCGGGAGGAACAGACATACTAAGCCACAGAAGAAGACATTGCAGCCATTCCTGAAGAGACCTGATAAGCTAGAGTTAGATGGAAGGCGAGTAGGTCCTCCCCTAACAGTGGAATTGGAAAGATGAAGGGAGGAGATGAGGGAGGGAAGGGGGGGATAGGGAGGCAATGCGGGAGGGAGCTACGGCTGGGATACAAAGTACATAAACTATGATTAATATCAAATAAAAGTTAAAAAAATTTAAAGCAGAGCATACTGAGGTTTACTTCTGCTTGGATATTCAACTTTTGATATAGCTAACCATTTTTCAAAATAAGATGCCAACTTGTTGAAATTAAATCATATGGATCATGAATTTCTTAAGATATTTAGCTTGTTGAGTTTATTTATTTTTTTCTTTTGAGAATTTCTTTTTTTAATTTATTTATTTTTATATCAATCACAGGTTCGGTATTTGCATCCCAGGCGTAGCCCCTCCCTCATTCCCTCCCACCCTCCCCATCCCTGCCTCATCTCGTCCCTGCCCCCTCCAAGCCCACCAATGGGGGAGGACCTCCTCCTTTTCCATCCAATCCCAGTTCATCTTGTCTCTTCAGGGCTGGCTGAAGTGTCCTCCACTGGGATCTATCCAGGCTGTTACTCCCTAGCATGTATGTGGGAGGGTCAAAGAGTCAGGCATCAAGTTCATGACTGAAACAATCCCTGTTTCCCTTACTAGGGTCTTCAGTTCGACATTGAGCTATCATGGGCCTCATCTGAGTGGGGGTTCTAGGCCATATCCATATATGGTCATTGATTGGAGAAACTGTCTCATATAAGACCCCTGTGCCCTGCTCAGTTTGGTCTTTGTGGAGCTCTTGTTCTCCCCAAGTCTTAATAATTGCCCCTATTTTTATTATTACTTCCCGCCCTCTGCCAAAGGCTTAATTGTGAGTCTTAATATCTGCTTTGATACGTTGCTATATTGGTTTTTTCAGATGTCCTCTTTGGTATGCCCCTGTCCCGTTGCTTGTTTTCTCCTATTTGTCCATCCTATTTGTTCATCTATACAAGCATTGATCATACCAACCTGGTTCCTCCTTCTTATTTATCTTCCCTAGGTGTGTAAATTTCAGCATGACCATCCTATCCTATAGGTCTATATAAGTGAGTATATACCATATGTTTCTTTCTGCTATTGGGATACC